>VWZE01024406.1:194026-211961 GCA_013396675.1 Eubucco bourcierii | reverse complement strand
AAGGCTTCGAGGGGACCTGATAGTAGCCTTCCAGTATCTGAAGGGGGCCTACAGGAAGGCTGGGGAAGGATTATTTACAAGGTCCTGCAATGACAGGACAAGGGGCAATGGGCTTAAACTGGCAGAGGGGAGATTTAGACTAGATGTTAGGAGGAAGTTCTTTACAGTAAGGGTGGTGAGGCACTGGAACAGGTTGCCCAGGGAGGTTGTGGATGCTCCCTCCCTGGATGTGTTCAAGGCCAGATTGGATGAGGCCTTGAGTAACCTGTACTAGTGGGAGGTGTCCCTGCCTATGGCAGGGGGTTGGAACTAGATGATCCTTGAGGTCCCTTCCAACCTTACTATTCTATGATTCTATGATTCTATGATTCTATGAACTTCCCTCAAGCCTCTGATGTGATGGTGCCACTCTCCTCTCACCTGTTGGCATTGCCTTGCTGCAGATTGTGACCCCAGACTACAAAGTGCTTGCAGTGGAACTGTAGAAATATTTTTTTTTTCTCTTTCTGTTTTATTTAAAGCAAAGCTCCTTGACTTCACTAATTTCTTGTGGAGACAATACCTGCAGCCAGGAACTGTTGGGAGGTGCTGTGACAGAAATGCCTTCATCTAAATGTAAATGTTGCTTCCCTGCCTCAGGCTGCCTGTAAGAGGCTTTTCTTCTGTTGGAAGCAGCTACAAAGTAATGGTCGCAATCAATTCATTCGTGTCAATAAAAGGTCTTTTATATGCCTGTTTGAAATGTATGGTTCTGGGGTGACAGGACCACATTTGGTTTTTAAGCTGATGTGTCAGATGGATTGAGAAATAAAGGATTAAAGGAGAGGGAAAAGAGATTGTGTAAGGCTTGTGTAGGTGGGTTCTTGAGTGCAGAGGGTGGAAAAAAGGTGCTTTAGTAGTGGGACACAAGGCAGCGTGGAAGTGGGACAGAACTCCTCTGGTGCTCCTCCCTGTGCCTCTGGGACACTCTTCTGACTTGGGTTGGCTGTTGAGTAAATGAGTTCAGTGCAGAGACCTTGACAAAGAGGTGAAGAGACTGAGCTGCTCTAAATTTGGGGTGTTTTTTTCTTTCCCAGGACCTTTGAGCAGATGGACTTCTGCTGTTTGTATTTGTACAACAGAAAGGGAAAAGAACTTGGTGCTTGTAGATAGTTTTGAGACCTTGACTCTTAATGGGTACAGAACTAATGACTGCAGTCACAGGGTTTCAGATGTGGTTTGAACCTGGCTTGCTGGGGTTACTTCCACCTTCTGTTCTGCTAATAAGGTCCTGTAGTTAACATGGTGTGGATCTGGCCCCTAATGCTCTGGAGCTGGTGCTTCGGAGGAGGCAGTGAGATAATGCTTCAGTCTGCAGTGCTGCTGGTTGGAGCAGCAGCATCTGAAGTGGCAGGGGCTCACACCCACCATCAAGAAGGAGCTGAGCTCAATTTCTTTGGAGTAAATGAGAGCAGTGCTTGGAATATTCTGCTTAACTCTGTCCTTGTTTGCTCAGTGTTTGCCACACTGGGTAGTCCTGTGTTTGCTACGGAAGATGAGCTGAACCTTTGCTCAGGGAAGATCTTGTGCTTAGATGATTACTTATGTCTAAGCTTTTATGAAGGCTTCCTTTGTGTGGCCTTCCTTAGAGCCAGGGAGAAGAAGTCTGTGAGATCAGGGTCCACCTGCTCCCACCCAATGCTGCAAGTCCATGCCTGTCTTTGGGATTGGTTTCTTTTGCAAACTCAAATTTGTTGCTAAAACTTCCCAGTTGCTTCCTCGTGTTTCACCCTGGAGGCTCTGCACTCTGCACCCTTTAGCTTCATTGTGGTTGCAATTCTCTTTTGCGTTGCTCGTCTTGCATTGGGACATAGACACAGACCCTTTAATGAGCTGCTCTCTGTGTGTGCACATTTGTATCCTGGGAGAATGCAGTCTGGGAATGCTTGTCTTCAGAGTGAGCTCTTTCTCTTGCTGGCTGGGGAATGCTGGCTTTCAGGCATCTCTGCTCTGCCCTCACACTTAGGTATGTGGCTACTGCTTTTTTTGTCTCCAGTCTCACACCACCATGCAGTGTCCTGCATGCTGTGGTGCCCTGCGTTATTTCTGCATGTGCCAGAGTTGTGAGTCATGAAGAGCAGACACTCAGATCGTGGAGGATTGGACTGCTTCTGGCTGGGCCCTCTGGGCCCTCCTCTGACTGATTTTTATTTACAAGGCTGCAAAAAGGACAACATGGGCAGTTGGCTGCTGGCCCTGGCACGTGTTCCTGTGCCCAGCTGAGCTGCAGGGACTTGGCAAAGCTGCCCTTATGATGCCTGCTGGCCACCGGAGGGCTGGGGTGGAGCAACTCGGGTAGAGGGCTGAACAGAAAGGACAGTGGGATGAGGAGACAGCATCTGAAGAAAGATCAAGGGGTGTGTGAAGTAAACAACTGTCCCAGCTTCAGCCCTCTGTGGTTTGATGGTTTCCTGCAGCAGTTGGTTTCTGTGTTTCACCCAGGTCCTTCCTGTGCAGATAAGCGTGGGGCAGCTCCCTCCTTCCTTCCAGGACATAGCTCCTCGGGACGACACTGCTTGGGCTGGCTGGGGACTGGGGCCCGGTTGCAGGTATTCAGCAGGGCTCAGGCTCTGCCAAGGCTGCCCTGGCAGCTCCTTGGTGCCATTGGAGCTGTGGCCACCAGATGGCAGCAGAAGCTCGGAGAAAAGGATCTCAACCCTCACCGTCAGCATCTCCTGCGAGCGCGGAGGAGCCATCGAGTCACCGCTCACAGTCACCTCCGGGCCGAAGGCATGGTCACGACGCAAGACTCCACAGACCTGGAAGCTCGGCCTGCCTTAGAGCCAGGGAGAAGCTTGTGAGATCCGAGTCCGCCTGCTCCCACCCAACGCTGCAAGTCCGTGCCTGTCTTTGGGGTTGGTTTGTTTTTCAAACCCAAATTTGTTGATAAAACTTCCCGGCTGCTTCCTCTTGTTTCACCCTGGAGGCTCTGCACCCTTGGGCTTTATCATGATTGCAATTCTCTTTTGCTTTGCTCGTTCCACCTTAGGGGCTGGGAGACACAGACCCTTTAATGAGCTGCTCTCTGTGTGTGCACATTTATATCCTGGGGGAATGCAGTCTGGGAATGCTTGTCTGGACTCCTGACCAGCTGTGTGGCCCTGTGCAAGTTGCAGAGCCTCCTGGTGCCTTGATTTCCCTCCCTGCAAGTAATGTCTTTGATGCCCTTGTATGGGAACAGGAATATAAACACAAAGCAGCTGCTCTGAGAATATTTGTTTCTTTTAGATGGCCTCAACTCCAGGCTCACTCTTAAACTCAAAAAATACACAAGCCATGCGATAATATTTAATATAACAGCCCCAGCTAACAACAGCCCTCTTCTTCCACACCATTCAGCAGCTGGGTGACAGCAGATGGGGTTTCCTTTTAGACCTTTTGGCTTTCTTGGTTTGACTGTCACAGGCTCCTGAGAGCCAGCGTTTGTCTGGAGGCCATGCCAGCCTGCCTGTCAGCTCCTGCTGGGGATGGGTGTCATCTATCAAGCAGATGTACTGCACTGATCAATGGCTGCTGTCACTCACTATTGCTCTGGCAAGGACTGGTCTGTGTTGTATTGGCAGAAGATGCTTTACATAAAATGCTTCTGACCTTATTGATCAGTCCTGTTTTCTGCCTCTAGCCACTGTGTGTCGAGAGGGGACTCGCCTGATGTCTCGCAGGGAGTTTGCTTGTCTGAAAGCTCCCTGCCCAGCTCCCGGTGGCACAACTCTCAGGTGCTTGTGAAGTTCCTCCAGCACTGCTATGTGCAGACAGTGTTCAAGCACAGCTTCAACCTGTGAACACCTGCAAATGTAGTGCCAGGGTCCCTTGCTGCCCAGCCTGTGTTTGTGGCAGCCCAAGCCTATGTGCTGCCCATTCCCTGACAGTCTGCAGGGTCAAGAAGTGGTTAAGGAGGTCAGAGGAGCTGGGTAGGGAATGCAGATGAAGTGAAGGCATAGATGTTGGGCAGCAATGTGTGGGGGCAGTGGAATAATGTGGGAGTCAGTGAGTGTTCCACGGGCTGCAGAGGGTTCCTTGGGGCAGGCAGGAAGAGGGGCAGGCAAGGTTTCTACCTGGAAATACTTTGTCTCTGAAAATTTCACTCAGCTTTAAAAGAGAATGACAGTAGGTGCCCATCTAGAGAGTTCCTGCCATCTCCCTCCATTACTTCCCCACTCCTAAGCCCTCCAAACCCGAGTGTTGCAGAGCTGCCCTAAAAGTGGCTCCCCCTCGAGGGTCGAAGTTGGGTTAAGATTGAGTGGAATAAAATGTTTCAGCTCAGGGTCAGGAGTGGAGTCTCTCCAGCTCTGGAGTCTGCTGTAGTGTGAGCCATACTGCTCCAAACCATCTCATGGTCAAGAATACTCAAGGATGTAGCTTGGTCACAAACACCTTCATGGTATATTTCACTCCAAATCACAAACTGGGGTCTTTGCTGGCTGCTCTCTGGGCACGGTTGGTGCCAGCTCAGCCTGCCTGTAGCAGCCAAATTCCCTTGCTGTGGGTGCTACCTGTGTGTCCATGCACGAAGTGTGCTTTGTGAAACTCTTTTTTGGCCTGTTAAGGTTTTTAAGAGATTGTGGCTAGCTGATGATATCTAAGAGTTCTTTCAAATTAATTAATTAAGGTAGTAATTAGCTATGTTAAACAATATATCTAATCAGTGATGTCAGGCAAGCTCTCTGGGGGCAGGAGTTGTGCCTTGCCTGGATTAAGAATCCCAGCAGCATTTTGTCAGTGCTACAGAAAACAAATTGTGAGGGAAGAGGAGCTCAGAGGGACTAAGAGTGTTGCTGGAAGTCCCTGGGAGAGGCAGAGGGAACTGAGGGCAGAGGCCTGGCTGCTGCCTCCTTCAGGGCTCTGTGTTTATGTGTGAATGTGTAGCTTGTATATGTATAGATGTGCTGGGTTTGTGTGTGTAGCTTTGCCTGTCCCTGCAGATCTGCCGGCAGTGTCCACGTGTGGATTCCAAGCACTGAAACGCCTTTTCTCTTTGTCCCAGGTTGTTCTTGTCCTGCCTCTCAGCTTCTCAGCCTGTCTGATCTTGGCTTTTCCAAGGAAAGCAGGCTCTCTCTCTTCTCCCAGGTGTGGGAGTGCTGCTGCAACTTTCTTGGCACTTTTTCTGAAGACCAGGGCACTGACCCCGTGCAAACAGTGTCGTTAGGGGAGAAGAAACTCTTCGAGTTGGATCCCTTTTAAATTTCTGCCTCGAGGTTGCTCTCTGTGGTATGCCTCCAGGCCCAGCTCTTTGTAGGGATGTGTCTCACGACCTTTCCCCATACACCTGTTTTGCTGGGAAGCTCCAGGATCGAAGAGAGCTCTGCTACTGCAGTGAGCTCTCCAGTTCCTGGGAAGGCCAAGGAAAGCTCCAGCTTGGTTTTTCATTACAGCCACTGCTGGAGCTCCCATGGGATGAAGGGTATGAGGAAATCACATCACAAACTTTGCTTTTAAAGGCAGAAACACAACCTGCTCTGAAAGGGAGGGAAAGACACCATACAAATTGAAGGGCAAGGCTAAACACTCTCCAGCAGGGCTGCAGGCAAAGAAGCCAAGCCCGGCAGAGCCTCTAGGCTCTGAAGTGCTGCATTCCTGCCTGATAGCTGCAGATGTCTGTTTTACAACCTGGTCAGCAACTAACACATACTCTTGCATAGTGCATGAGTGCAGGGGGGAGCCTGGTTGTCGCAGATGCTTAGAGATGGAAAGTAATCTGGCCATCAAGTGCCTGGAGTGTCTCTTCAGTCTTAATTGCTCAGTCAGAAGTGTTTAGCTGTGTTCTTTCCACGAGGTTTTGTTCCAAGACTGCAGTGAGGAGTGTGCCTTGTCACTCCTATGACAGCAGACAGGGATGAATAGCCCAGGGACAGGAGTTTGCAGTAGGATCCAGAAACAGTGACTCTGGCTGCCTCTAGATTTCCCTGCCCCATTTTTAGGCCTGCTTATATTAGAAATGGCCCCTCTGGGGGCAGGTTGGAAGGGGTGGAAGTCTATACCTCTTCTCCTTGAACCTCTTAAGTGGTTTGTGGCCAGAGGTTACTGACAGCCCTGCAGATACCTCTGGCAATGTTCACCAGCATCCCAGAGAAGGGAGAGGAGATGCAGAAAAGGATGTGAAGCTGAGCTGATGTCACTCATCTCCTCTTTCTTTCACTGGCCCAGACAATTCCTGGCATGCATGTGCTTTGCACCTGCTCTCTTTTCTAGGCTGCTCAGACTTGTGACCTCTTCTGCCTGAACTGCTTGAGCACAGAGCAGGAGCTTAAAGAGCAGAGGGCACAAAGATATATGTGCTGGGACACAGGAAGAAACAGTGCTCCTGCTCTTCAGAGCTGGAGGTGCAGCATGGTAGGACCATCCATGTGCAAGGTCTTTCTGCAAAGATGCCCTCATGGAGCAAGGAGTGGGAAGTCTAAAACCAAGAGCTGGTGTATCCATTGGTGTAGTTTATCAGGCCTGAACCCCAGCCAGGTGGAAGCCATTCAGGAGCAGCCAAAACCAAAGGATTACTCCACTAATTAATTTAGAACGGGCCAGCAGGTTGCTAAGAGCGAGCCTTCTTTGGCCTCGGCCTCACAGCCAGGTGTTAACCCTCTCCCCACCAACCCTGGCAAGTATGTGGGACGATTTAAGCTATGCTCTTTGATATTTAGCCTCTCCTGTGCTGGAGGGCTGTGTTTGTAAGGGGACAAATAGCAGAGCTCTTGGTCCTCTGCCCAACATGTGCATGGCATCCAGCTGGTGCCTGTTCAGCTTTTGTTTTTAACACAGTGAGGAGATGACAGCACCCCCCTCTGCCATGCACCGAGGAGCACATCTCTCTCATCCCCCATGAAGCAAGGCCAGAGCTTGTACATTTCTCCTCTTAACCTGCCATGTCTCTCTCAGTGGCAAATGTCTCCTGTCCTTCATTTCTTGTTTCCTGTGAAGAACTTCTCTGTAGGGTCTCCCAGACAGTCCACCCTGCAGCCCACCTGCTCATCAACCTGTCTTCTGTAGCATTGCTGGTGGGGAACAACTCATTTGTGTCAGTCTTGTGGAGGAATGAAAAGATTTATGACCACCTCCTCTATTCCACAGCCACTTCTATTGTTTTCTTTCCCTCCCTACCCTCTCCTCTGCCTTCCCAGAACTGGAAGGTCAGAAGTTTAAATCCTGCTTTGAGCAACTCCTGACTTGCTACCAGCTCTTTTGAGGGTTGCACTTCAGCTCTTTCCCTGGAAATGAGCCTGTTTAACTGACTTTTTCATGGATTCATTTATACAAACATCTTTGGAAAGGCCTCCTTTGAGTTGCCTTTTCTGTACTGGTGCATAGGCTTGGCCACGCTGCTGTTATCTTCTTCTGCAGGGGATGAGAAATGGCTGCTGTTAATTCTGGCTAATGACTGGGTTCAGTGGGTGAAATAGAGCTGCTCGGAGATCTGCTCCGTTGTAAATACCTTTCTCAGTGTGACAGTTCCTGCTGCCATTCCTGATGTCCCTGGTGCAATACCAGTATTGATTTCTGTATGCAGGGAACAAGATTTACTGCTTTATGTTCTGGAGACATTTCCTTGGACTCCAGTACCATCTTTCTAGCCTCCCAAAATACCCTTTCACTTAAACTGCAGGGCCCCCCAACCATTCTCTAGCTCCTGGCAAGTCTACCTCCATTCTGCATTCACAGCTTCACCTCATCTTATAGAATGGATTGGGGTGGAAGTGACCTCAAAGATCATCTAGTTCCAACCCCCTGCCATGGGCAGGGACACCTTCCAGTGGCCAAAGTTGCTCAAGGCCTCATCCAACCTGGCCTCAAACACCTCCACAGAGGGGATATCCATGACATCCCTGGGCAACCTATTCCAGTGTGTCATCACTCTCACTGTAAGAATTTCTTCTCCATTATTTTTGTTATTTTAAAGAAAATAAATTTTGCCCTGAACATTAAAAAAAAAAAAAAAAAAAGGAAAATACAAAAAGAGGGGGCGGGGGGTGAATAGCAACCATTGATTCACCCTGGAAAGATAATTCAAAGCCTGCATTTTTAGATGCTTCTTGACAATGTCAGAGAGACAAGGTTCAGCCCTGAGCCAGTAACCAGCTTTTTGAAAGAGATGGGAAGAGAAACAGTTCCCCTTAGGTGTCTTCTTTTGTATTCCTTCCTTTTTGCCACATCAATATACAGGCTTGACCAATCCTTTGCTGTCTTCCACTTTCAGTGAACTGCAATATTCATTCTTGCTGATGCCTGGACTTGTAGGTGAAATATCTCTGTGAATGAATCAGTGCTGTGGCCTTTGGACAATCTGTATGGACACTGGATGCTTGCTGGGAATAGCAAAGCATCTCCCCATGTTCTGTCTGGATCCATCTGTGTGCAAGCTCTGGAGAGACACCCAGTCTAATTAGCAGTGACTGGGGAAGAAGCTCTCTTGTTAGGATCAGGATGCAATAAATAAAATATTAGTGAGAGGAGGTGGGTGAGCCAGGAGATAACAACAGGGCTGTGCAACAGCTTATTTATTTATTTATTTATTCCCCAAGAGAAACACTGTGGGGAGCCCACAGTAAAAGGAAAGACTGTCAAAAATGCACACAATATTCTCTTTGCCTACCCCCATGGAATGCCTGGTGTTAGGCAATCTTGGACTTCTGGGAAATCAGTCCCATCCACATGACTCTGCTTCTCTTTTCCCAGTGGCAAGGAAGGATTTCAGCACATGCTAGGGGAAAAGAAAAAAAAAAAACGAAAAAACAAACGTGAGAAGCTTCTCTAAGTGCTTTGTGTTTCAGCATTTGTTCCATTCATTAAATCAGCCCTTTAAAGAAACTGGTGCAGGCTGTCAATGGCTGAGTGCACAGAATGGCTTTTGTGAGAAGGTTTAGCTGCCATGGCTGGCTCAGTCCTCCTCAGTGCTTCAGCTTCCCCTTCTGCAGACTTAGAAAGCTCACACTAAGGATTGTTAAATGCTCTGAGATCACAGAATCTGTAATATCTGTGATACTGTAATAGCAGGGATTGGAAAGGACCCCTGGAGATCATCTAGCCCAATCTCCCTGCTAAAGCAGGGTCAGCCAGATCAGGTCATACAAGAATGTCTGCAGCTACCTGGAAAGGAGGTTGTGGAGAGGTTGGTGCTGGTCTCCCCTCACAGGTAGACAGTGATAGAACAAGAGGGAATGGCCTCAAGCTGTGACTGGACATTGGGAAAATTCTTTTCCCATCAAGAGTGGTCAGGCACTGGAATGGGCTCCTCAGGGAGGTGGTCACCAACCCTGCATGTGTTTAAGGTTCCTTTGGATGTGGTACTTGGGGCAATGGTTTAGGGTGCACCTTGTAGAGTAGCAATATTGGTTGGACTTGGTGATTCTGAGGGGCTTTGCCAACCTGAATGTTTCTGTGATTCTCTGAATGCATCCAGGTGGGTTTTGAAAGTCTTCAGAGGAAAATCTCACAACCTATGTGGGCAGCCTGGTTCAGGGCTCCACCACTGAAAGGATTTTGAAAGGACCCAACGAAATGTTGGGGAACCACAATGAAATGTGTTGGGCATCTGCCTTAGATGCATTGATTTGATGATCTCAAAGGTCTTTTCCAGTCTAGGCAACTCTGGGTTTCTGTGAAAAATGTCTTGGATTTAAATCTGGTTACAAGCAGCTTGGGCAAGAATCAATAAATGTTGTGAGGGTTTGGCCTAAAAAAATCCCTAATGTTCAGTGCTTAAAATGGAAGCTTTTAACCAGTGCCTTGGGTTTTAGTCTGGTCACAAGCAGCTTAGGCAAGAATGAGTAAGTGTTGAGAGGATATGGCCTAAATCCCCTCCAAACTCAGTACTTAAAATGGAACTTTTGACCCAGTCTTTTTTTTTCTCCTTATATGTAAAGCACCAAGCACTGTCTTTGCTCTCAGTGATGTTCCTGCTCTGACAGCATCAGCAGCCCTGGAGCAGCAGGTACCCCTAGTTCTTTCCTTGCAGCTGAGGATTCTGTGCTAAGTGAACTGGTCCTAAGTGGATGACCCTTTTTAGGGTGCCAGGATTTTTAACAAGTCCAAGTGCCATGTTCTGCACTTTGACCACAACCATCCCATGCAGAGCTACAAGCTGGAGACAGAGTGGCCGGAGAGCAGCTAGGCAGAGAGGGACCTGGGGGTGCTGGTCAACAGCTGAACATGAGCCAGCAGTGTGCCCAGGTGGCCAAGAAGGGCATCCTGGCCTGGATCAGGAGCAGTGTGGCCAGGAGGACCAGGGAAGTCCTGCCTCTGTGCTCAGCACTGGTTAGGCTACACCTTGAGTGCTGTGTCCAGTTCTGGCCCCTTCAATTTAAGAAAGATGTTGAGGTGCTTGAATGGCAACCAGGGACAGAACAAGAGGACAGTCTCAGACTGCACCAGGGCAGGTTCAGGTTGGATGTCAGGAAGAAGTTCTTCTCAGAAATAGAGATTGGCATTGGAATGGGCTGCCCGAGGAGGTGGTGGAGTCCCCATCCCTGGAGGTGTCTAAGAGGAGGCTGCATGAGGCACTTGGTGCCATGGGTTAGTTCATTAGAAGGTGTTAGGAGACAGGTTGGGCTCAGTGATCTCAAAGGTCTTTTCCAACCTGACTAATTCTGTGATTCTGTGACTATCAGAAAAAGCCTTTTGTATAAAGGATGAAAAGAGGCAACGTTTGGGGTTGGCACTCTGTGATTTGCCATCCAGTTCCAAAAACCTACAGTTCAATGAAAGTAGAACTGCTCTGTGGAGACATGGAGGTGTGTCACCTTCTGCAGGAGGAGACAGGATCTCTCACTCTGGCTGATTTCATGGAGCACCTAGGAGGAGAACCAATAGGTGGGGTGAAACAAGGTCAAACAAGTCCTTCTAGGGCAAAAGAGCAGTTAAAAAATCATTTTAGTTCTTAACAGGAAGGCAGTGAAGCGGCTAAAAAGCGGGTGTGAGATGTTGAGATAATCTAATGGAAGAAAGTACCCTGGAGGCAAAAGAAGCCATGTTTGAACCCATCAGCAGCCACTGGAAAGCCTTATCAGGGACAGCAGGAAGGCAGAATAAGAAGAATCATAGAATCAGTCAGAGTTGGAAGGGACTACAAGGAGCATCCAGTTCCAACCCCCCTGCCATGCCCAGGGACACCTCACACTAGCTCAGGCTGCCCACAGCCTCATCCAGCCTGGCCTTAAACACCTCCAGGGATGAAGTTTCCACCACCTCCCTGGGCAGCTCCTTCCAGGCTCTCACCACCTCCATGGTGAAGAACAACTTCCTAACATCCAGTCTGACTCTCCCCATTTTCAGCTTTGTTCCATTCCCCCCCAGTCCTATCCCTACCTGACAGCCTACAAAGTCCCTCCCCAGCTTTCTTGAAGCCCCTTTCAGATACTGCAAGGCCACAAGAAGGTCACCTGGGAGCCTTCTCCTCTCCAGCCTGCACAGCCCAAACTCCCTCAGGCTCTCCTCACAGCAGAGCAGCTCCAGCCCTCTGCTCATCTTCATGGCCCTTCTCTGGACACCTTCCAGCACATCCTTATCCCTCTTGCAATAGGGCTGCAGAACTGGATGCAGTGCTCCAGGTGGGGTTTCAGCAGTACAGAGTAGAGGGAGAGGATCACTTCCCTCACCCTGCTGCCCACACTTCTCTTGATGAAGCTCAGGATCTGGTTGGCTTTCAGTCCTAGAATCCAGTAGAACACAGTTCGTTGCTGCAGCAGGTAGAGCTGTGAAGTATTTCACATCTTAGTATGTGACTTGGATCAACCAAAATCCAGCAGCTGGAGATAAAAAACGCTAGAAAGGAAGGAAGGGGGGGTGGTGGTGGTGCATTTGGCACTTCTCACAGGAGATGTCTGAATCTAAACACTGGAGAGCAAAGAGAAATCCTGCTGAAGAGCTCTCCTAGTGAACTGGATACTGCATCTTTCACCTGTGGTGGTACATTGGTGCATCATGTCAAGGTTGTCTGGTCAGAACTGTTGTAGCTGCAAGACAATCAGCTGTAAAATAATCCTCTTCCTGTAGGATTGAGGTGCATGAGGAAAGGCTCTTTCTAACTGATACATTCAGACCTGTGAGACAACTCCATGAGGTTTCCCCAACCTCCTAGCAATCAGCAAGGTCTGGTCAGTGGCTGTGGCTAAGGAGGAGCAGCTCATTTTTCTACTTCTATTCTTACTTCAGGGATGAAGATGATAGAAAAGAGCTATGATGCTAGGTATAATCTAACAAGTGGTCACTCCCTAACTTGGAATCCAAAGTAGAGCAAATCAACTTTGTAGGTTTGCAATTTGCAGCTTGAAACTTCAGACTCCTGAGCATTTGTGATTTAGAACTGCAAAGCAAAGCTTGGGGTTAACTTTGCCTTCCTTCTGACACTGCACAGTGCTTGGTACAAGGGTTCTGAGAGTGCCTTAGATGGTTGAAATTACCTTCTGGATATGTTCTGGATGGCACTGGAAATCTTTCAACCAGCTGTGTTCTTTAAGAGGGCAAATGCTGCCCTTGGTCATTTCCCCAGGTCTGCATACGAACATGTATGGGCACACAGGAAAACACTTAAGTATTTGTATCCATCTGTGTTCATAAATAAAAATATATAGGGAAGAGCTCAAAAACTGGCTGTACGAGTAGGAGTCAGAGGAGGGAGGATCTGGTTGTGTAGTGCAGGGTTGAGAGAAGCTTTCCCAGGCCTGCCAGAGGAAGGAGATGAGACAAACCAGCAGCTGCAGAGCACTAAAAAGCAGGGAGCGCTGGCACATCGGAGCTGTCAGGCAGTGCTCTGGTGGTGGCACGACGGAAATGGGACAGAAGTTCTGTATTACCACTGGCTGAGCACGGGATAATGAGGGCACAGACAACCGCGGCTGGGCTCATTAGCCATTCTGCTGCCCAATTAGGCTAGGAGCTAATTGCTCATTAAGGAACCCGTACCTGCTGAGGCAGCTGGGCTTCCCTAGAATTCGCGGCTGGAGCCACGGCAGAGACTGGGGAGAACAGAAGCAAGATTCGAAACCAAGGAAATGGAAAAGCTCGTCTGCCTCCGAGGGAGGGGTTTGCTGCCTCTGCCGCCGCTCCCTGGGGACAGGAGTTTGATTCCTGGCACCGCTGCTGTCAATTAGCCCTGAGCTCCCACCGAAGGCTTCCTCTTCCTGGCATCCTACCGCCCTGAAGCTAATGACGTGGGAAAGGAGTGGCCGAGGCGAAGATGTTGGGGAGCTTAAGGTGGAGGGCGATTCTGACCTGCATTGCTCTCCTGAGCACCCTCTGGAGAGCAGCCGAGCCTCTGAGGAAGAGGAGGCAGCCTGGTGACCCCAGACAAGGGACAGCCACGGGATGCTGGAGAGAGCAAACTGCAGTGCCCTGCCCTGGTGAGGGCAGCTCTGGCAGTGCACAAGCCTGACTGTGGAAGAAAAAAGAAGGGATAAGGCAAGGGGTGATTGCAGTTCAGGTAGCTAAATTCCCCTTCTGGAAGCTTTTACTTTAAAATCATCAGCAGTCGATGCTGTTTAGCCCCTCAGCTGCTACGTTTCTCTGACAAGCAGGATTTCAGCCCCACAAATACTTCACTGCTGTTGAGTTACCACTGCAACTGTGCTAGGGGAGTGCACCGGGTGCCTGTGGAGTGGTTCTGCACCCCGGGAGCACCAGGACTTGGGCTGGATCCCCTCCTTGCTGAGGAGCCAGTAACACTGTTGGGTCTCAGAAGGGGCTGGGTGCCAGCCTTGCTTTGGCTGAGCATTCCATGTCGCTCATCCACTCAGCATATCTTTGCATTTTCCATTTGCTCTGAGCTATATTTGATGGGGGCTGGAGGCCATCTGATCGATGCTCAAACATCCTATTTTAGTTTGCAGACTCTTTGTCTCAGAGGGAAGCACAGAACCACACTGGTTTGGGCTGCAGACTCCTGTGTCTTTTGGAGCAGGCCCATAGGAAGAGGTGGCTGCAGGAGGAGGGCAGAGGGAGGGAAAGAATGCCTTTCTTATTATGTGCTTCTGCAGCCTCTCTGCTCTGGCAGCCTTAGAAGAGAAATTTTCTCTCCCTCCCAGGTCCTCCACCCCCTGCAGCTTGCTGATTATTTTTGGCTGAGGTGGAAAGCACAACCCCGAAATTTTTCCCATAGGGGAGTGACCCAAGCAGGAGGAGCATGAAGCTCAGGCTGTTCCCTCTGTGCTCTTTCAATTAATAGCCACGCTTTTGCATGTCTGTAGCTTTCTCGAGTACACCAAAGAGTTTGAAGAGCTGTCAGGTCCTCTCAGCCCACTGGGTCACCCTCACCTTTTGCTTAGCAGAATGGGTGATGCTGAGGCACAGAGACTTTGCTGTAGGTCACCCGGGGAGGCTGTGACTTTCCATCCACTTTGCTTAAGCTTTTTTCCTCAGGCTCTTTCCATGCTGTTCAAGGTCCTTATTTCCTGGTCTGACTCTGTGCTGTGGTTCCCTCCTTGGCTGCACGGTGCTGTCGGTAATGCCTGCAGGGTGTTGATACAACATTTACATGGGAAGGTTTCTCTGAGTTGTGCCTTCAGTGGTCTCTTAAAATACTTCTTGGAAAGTTGGCTCTGCCAGGCATGGGGCTTTAGCTTTTGAGGAACAGTGGCACAGATGTGGGAGTCACTTGGACTACAGGACATCCTCACAAGCCACATTTAGGAAGCTGGGTGGGGAGGAAAGCTGGGCACAAGTGGGGTTAAGGACACCCCAATGGTGTCTACCTCCCATTCCCCAGAAGCCAGCCCCTGCGTGTGGTGCTAGGGCAGGGGCAGGTTTCCCAGGTTCTCCCCTCTCTGCTCCCCCCACTGCCACAAGGCCACCTCTCTGTGCTGGGAGCAGCCTGGCTTGTTTTCTCAGCTAATGGAAAGCAGATGAGGAGCAGAGGCAGGCCCAGTGACAGCTGTTGGGAATGATTCATTTGGGACACAAACAGGAATCGAATGCTGGCTGATCCCTGGGCAGAGCCTGTCCTGCTCCAGGCCTTTCCAAGGGGCGACAACTTGCTCCGGACCCCCCCTCCTGCCCCAGCAGTGACTCACTTCCTCCAGCCTTGGCAGCACCTCTGTGCAGGAGGGCCAGCTTAGATGCTTTGGGGCATGAAACCTCCCAGATCTCTTCTGTCCTCTCCCCTGCCCCTGCTGAATCCTTGTTCTGCTTAGAGGGCAGAGTCCATTCATAGTTGATCTGTGGGGCCAGGAGGGGAAGCTGCACAAAGCTCTCCAGCCAGATGTAAATCAAAGCCAGGCTGAATGGGGCCTTGAGCAACCTGGTCCAACAGGAGGTGTCTGTGCTTATGGCAGGGGGAGGAGGGGATTGAGATTGGATGATCTTTGAGGTCCCAACCCAACCCGTTCTGTGATGCTATGTAAGCAGCATGGTGCAATGCATTGGAGCCAGCAGCGATGCAAACTGCTTTGGCAAAAGCAGAACAATGACCTGACTGAGGGTGTGCAGCTGAAGGGGAGGTGGGCACAGGTAGGAGATGGCTACTGATCATACATCCCTCTTTCTGGGCTCATTTATTCTTTATTCACATCCCTTGCTGGCCCCTCTTAATTTCCCATTGCCTTCCAGGATGAGTGCACAGCCCTTGGATGCTAGAGGCTGGCTTTGAGATGTCTTGGATTGGGTTTTACTTGTTGTTCTTGCTTGTCTAATAGGTTTAGTTCTTCTTTCAAAGTCTGGTGTGCTTAGAAGCAGCAAAGTCCAGAATGGCAAGGCTGGAGCATCTCAGGGCATTTGGAGCCTTGGCTTTCTATGCAGGGCAACCTGATTTTTCCCATCCTGACACACCAGATCCACGATTCCCAGCATTTGGTTTGTGTTTGGTGCAAATGATTTGCTTGCTGATCTGTGACCCAGCCAGCTGTCTGTTGCTCCTGCTGTTTTCTCCCTCTGTGTGCCAGCAGGCTGGTAATTAGTGGAGCAGAAGAGACGGGCAGAGGTGCCAGTGCAGAGCAAGGCAGAGAGGATCTTAGGACCATGTTTTCCCTTGGGCAGAGGTGCCAGTGCAGAGCAAGGCAGAGAGGATCTTAGGACCATGTTTTCCCTTGGGCAGAGGTGCCAGTGCAGAGCAAGGCAGAGAGGAGCTTAGGACCATGTTCCTCCTTGACCTCTCCAAAGGCTTGGCACCCACACAAGTATTTGGAAAGCCCCCCAGAGCCAGGCGCCGTCCCTTTTTAAAGCAGGGGGCCCTCATTGAGGAATCCTGGCCACTGGGGGTGGGGTGTGGGGGCAGGATGGTGACACCTGCTCTCCCCTTGGGCCACCACTCCAGTCTCACATGGCTGCACTCCAGAGCCATGTGTCACCCAGAGGAATCTGAGCTGTGGCATGATGACGCCGGGGTGGACGAGCTCTGAAACTGGACCCTCTGCCCCCACTGCCGCAGCAGACAGTCCCAGGCAGAACTGCTAGGCTGGTCATGGAGGTCTTTCCTCATCCCACTGCACCCTCCTCTGCCTGCATCACCCTTTTGCAGTGACTCTGCCCTGGCAATGGGGACTGACAGGTGGGATGCTGTCAGCAGGGCTGGTGCAATATGGCACAACTGAAAGGGGCTCACATCTTTCCTGCTTCCTCAAAGCTCTCACATTCCTTCTGTGGCCTCCGGGCTGCCTGGATACCACACTCAGCTGTCACAGCATAATAGCCACCGAGTCCTAATTACAAACCTCCCTGGCTGGATCAGAGGGTGGCTGGGCAGTTCCATCTGGATTGTCTCTCTGGGACTGCAGTGTGGTGGCTCTGAAAGGGGAGAAATGGTATGTAAAGTCGTGATCCTCAGAAGCATCCAGGCCCCTAGCTCAAGACAAAAATAATCACCCAGCTCCAGGGCGCATGGGAGCCACCAGGAGGTCTGTTGGAGCAGAGGCTCTGCAGCAGAACATAATGAGATGTGCACACCTCACCCAGCACAGCCCTGCACAGGCTGAATTGGAAAGGGCAGATGGACTTGATCCCAAAGTGTCTCGAGGGGTCCATCCATCAATCCCTCTTGAACTCTCCTTGGGCTTCTTTATAGTGTGGGGGAAGCCAAAGAGGTTTCATTAGCTGCAGCATCTCCAGTGGAGACTCTGCAAGGCCTGCAGAATTTCCATGACAAAGCACAGTCTGCAGACAAAGGCACCCGCAGGGAGGCTTCCCTTGCTGACTCCAGGGAATGGGGAGCTCCCAGAACATGTGCTCTTGGCTTTCCTGGCTGGACCGTGATGGTGCTGCTTAGGAAAGAAGATGCCTCTCGAGTGCATTGCATGATAAGGCTCTGCTTACAAGTTCTACAGCTTGATTTAGCAATCTCCATCACTTAGAGAAAAGCCTTCTTGTCCTGGAGCATTTTGAAATGCCAAGGATCAGGTCTCCTGGTGCTTCACCCAGATCTTGGAACCACAGGATGCATTGAGTTGGAGGGGATCCTTAAAGCTCATCTAGTCCAACTCCCCTACATTTAGCAGGGACATCCCTAACTAGATCAGGTTGCTCACAGCCCCATTAAGCATCTCCAGGGATGGAGCCTCCACTACCTTCCTGGGCAACCTGTTCCAGTGTTTCACCACCCTGAGAGTAAAGAACTTCTTCCAAATGTCTGAAGAACTTCTTTAAATGCAGAAGGTAACATGGGCAGGGAAGGGCAACAGCTGAGCACAGTGGGGGCTCACCCCCTGCTGTCTGGGACTTGTTGAGCAAGGGACAAAGTGAGCAGGTGTAGTTTTGTGTGCTACTCTGCCACACTGCAGTGCACCATCACTCCCTACGAGCTCCTGCTCAGTCATTGGGCACAGCAGTGGGAGGGAAACTTTGGCCCTTCCCTGTGTGATGCTATTTTGGTGCAGAAGGGGCACAGCTCCTTTCAAACCCGCACAGGAATAACGCAGACAGCTCTCAGGAGGCATCAAAGGCTCTGGCGCGACACATGAATGTGTGGCAGGGGCTGATCAGTCCTCCG
>VWZE01024406.1:163224-194010 GCA_013396675.1 Eubucco bourcierii | reverse complement strand
CCCCCCTCCCCTTCCCAGCCCCCCCCTCATCCCAGCTCCCTGCAGGGCTCCTCTTCCCAGGAGTTATCCAAGGCCAGCGGTGTGGCAGTGCCTGCCACTGCTTCTGCTCCTCTTCCGCTGAGTTGAACCCAAGGTCAGGCAGCATCGTGGCATTTGCAGCCTCCTGAGTTCTTGAGAGATTTAATTTTCAAAGCATTTCCCAACATCCCCTGGGATAGACCTTGGCTGAGGCCCAAGGCCTGCGACTGCCAAAAGGAGCTGTACTGGGCCAGGCCGACAATAATAGCTTGCTTGCTCTATTCCAGCAAAGAAAGGAAGGGAAGAAAAGCAGTGGGGAAGAAGGGGAGGGGACCCAAGGCCCTTCTGCCCTCCAGCAGGCTCAGTGATGCCTGCAGCAAAGCCTAACCTGCAGCTGACACCACAACAACACCCCTGAGCATGGGATGCTGCATGCGTGCAGAGTCTTGTTCCCTTCAACCCAGCTGCTGAAAATCTGCTGCCCAGCACAGAGGGATTTTGTGTGTAGAGGAGGAAAGGGAGTTTCCAAGGATTTTTCCTCTTGGAAAAGAGAGCAGAGGCTGCTCTTGGTGCTGAAGGAAGCAATGGGCTTATTAGTGTGGCTGTGGGCAGATTACACGTGGAGCAGCACTGGAGAACCTTTTATCCCCAGTCAGCTAGTGAGCTTGGCCAGAGACCTCAGTCCTCATCTGAGACAACTGCTGCTGCTCCAGCCCCAGCCTCTGCCTGACAGGAAGCTTTGGGAATGCTTCTTTCAGTCCAGAGAGCTCAGCCCTGATCCTTGCTTTCATAGAATTGGTGGTGTTGGAAAAAACATCCTAAGATTGTGGAGTCCAACCATCAATTCAACACCATCATGGCCACTGAACCACGTCCTGCAGTGCCAGCTCTACGTGTCCATCCCAACAGACCTACTGGGTTTCATTACTGGAATCCACTTTGGCTCCTGGGGCTCTGATCTCCTCTTTTTCACCCCTGGCTTCTTGCAGCCTGTCTCCTCTTGTCATTCTCCATCTAGCACAGTAGCAGCAGTTCCAAGAGAGACAAAAAGGAGTCACCCCCAGGGCCTTTTTCAAACATCCCATCCTTGCTTTTGACCCTCAGAGAGGAAGTAAGAGGCTAATGGAAGGCACCAGCAAGTACCAAGAATGGGCATGTTTAAAGGTGAGGGCAGCCCTGCCAGAGGAGTACGGAGTGCTCCAAGATGCAGGATGCTGGATGTGGGGGGATTGGGATGCTATGGCTAGTAAGGAGGACATGCAAGGAAATGTGAGGGATCTTCTGGGATTTAGGATTTCTTGAAGAAATCCCTTTCTAGAACCAAACCTCACTGTGAAATTCCCTGGTGTCTACATTCTGACCCAGGCAGTGCTCCTCACTGCCTGACCACTTCCATTCTGGTACATTCAGAGGGCAGTTTTGTGTTCTCTGGCTGTTGTCTCAGCTGAGCATTCACTCCCTGTTGCTCCAGTCTGTCTGGGATGAACTGGAAGGAGCTGTGTTTGCCTTTCTCATTGCAACCTTCCTTGGCTGGCCTATGCCAGGCCAGTCAGGGACTCTGAGAATGGCCTTTGGCCATCTGATTTTACTTTATTCCCTTTACAGTCTTAGAAACAAGACAGGAATTAGGGAAGGAGAAGATGGTTATTTTAGATGTTGCTGGTCACAGGCCAGCAAGCTGGGAAGGCAGAGGATGTGGGGGGCATGTGTGGGGAAGCAGAGGTTTACTAGTCTAAAATCCTCTCATGTTTCTGTAGGCATGAATGCAAAGCCCAAACCAGAGGTGGTTTTGGTTTTGACCTTGTAAAATGAAAACATGACGACTGAGCTCCTGCCAAACCCCATCCGCAGCTGCCTGTGCTCCAGGCTAGCTCTGGACCATGGTCCTGCCATCCCTCCCAGCTCTCCTGGCAGGCAGAGGCNGCTCTCTCAGATGGAGTTAAACCTCCGCTCCGTAATCACAGCTTCCTTTGGAACTTTATTGTGCAAGCCTCCACTGGAACAGGTTCTGGAACCAGGTTTTAGGCTCTCCAGCAGAGTTAAAAACAGGAGCTTCCCCAGGCAGGGAGCAGAGCTGCTGGATTTGTTGGCTGGCAGAGCAGCCAGATGGTGATAGGGGAGGGCTGGAGAAGGGGTGCTTGTGAGGGAGCAGCTCCAGATTCCAGTTTCCCTTTGGGGGATCTGCCCTGGCAGAAGCAGCCTGTGGCAAGCTGTAGACAGACCCTGTGTCTGCTCCAGAAAGGTATCCTGGTGGTCTGCTCTCAAAGCTGTATTGTATAGTCTAAGCTACATCTTCCTCCTGCCACAGATCAATCAATAAATGAGTGTATAGCCTAATTACTAGTTGGGCTGTAGCCACAGTTCCCAGCCATGTAAGTGGAATTTAGGAGTGCTCCCAGCCTGTCTGAAAACCAACACATATGGCTGCAAGAGTTAAGGCCCTGAACAATGCAGGCAGGTAAGTGTGTCCTGTCCTTCCATGTATCCCTTCTGGATAACTATGGAGAGAAGGTTGGATGGGCTGAGAAGGTTTCTGACAGCAGCACCTGGGTGCTGGGATTTGTGCATGAGATGTGTGAGATCAGGGCTTGTTTTTTCCAACTCTGCCCTTAGCCCTGTTTGTCTTCAAGCAGGGTGGAATTTCCTACAGAGCCTGTGAACAGCACACTTGGGCAAGTCAAGCCCTGCATGTGATGCTGGAAATTAATCTGTTTGGGATTTTGTTGTTGTTGTTGTCTGCATATATTGCTCCTTTTAAAAAGGGCTTGCAAGTGTGGGGAGGTCTTAGCTCTGAACATGGGGAAGATCAGCTATAAATAAATGTGTGACACAGCTACTGTACACAGCCAGAATGGCTGCAAAGTTTCCTGAAGTGGTAGTTTAAATAAAAATCAGAGGAAGGGGGAATAAGATTCCAAAATATGGAACACCTCATAAAGCTGGGGAGGTAGGAAGCAAGTCAGGCAATCCCAGCCACGGTTCAGACTCACAGGGGGCACAATGTACAGTATCTAAAGCCCAGGGAATCAGCTCAGGATGCCAACTAATGAGCTTTTTAATTAGCTGCAATTGCAGGCAAGGTTGAAAACCCAAATAAGTCAGTAAATTAAAGATTTAAAAGGCTGAACAGAACGAGAGGTCAGCACTTAACTGCTTTGGCATTTTAATATTTTAACTTTACAGTAAGCTTGCAGCGCTGTGGCAAGAGCTGTGCCTTTAAGGAAGCAGAAGGCTTTAGTTTTTCTGGTCAGAAGCCCTCTGGCTGGAACATGCCATCTGCAAAGATCCATAAATCATCCTGCACTCAGCAGCCTGGAGTCCAGCAGGGTGTCCCTGTGTCCCAGCCCTGGGAAGCTGCAGGGCGTTTTCTGCAGGCAGAGGGTCCCAGCCAGGCGCTCCCTTTGGCTGCACTCCAGGTGTTCCCCCCCAGCCACATCCCCTGAGGCAGTGGGAACCATGGCCAGGAAACTTGCAGGCAGCTTGGAAGCCTTCACTCCGTGTTCTGTAGCAGGGGATGGGCTGTGCAGACTGCACTGGCACTCCTAGACTTTGAGTGTGGTGAGAGGTGACAGAATGGGTGGATTGTCCTCCAGCTCCCAAACCATCTTCCCTCAGCTTCTCTTCCATCCGAGTGCCTGACTCCTTCCAAGCTCAGCTGTCTCCAGGTTACTGTGAGATGCTCTCCAACCACTCTGGAGAACAAGCCCTATGAGGAGCAGCTGAGGAAACTGGGGTTGCTTAGAATGGAGAAATAACAGCTGAGGGGAGATCTTATTGCTCCCTAGAACTCCTTGAGAGGAGGTGGGAATGAGATGGGTGATGGTTTCTTTTCCTAAGGAACAAGTGTTAGGATGAGAGGAAATGGCCTCAAGTTTCACTAGGTTTAAGTGGGGTATTAGGAACCTTTTCCTTTACTGCAAGGTATGGTACAAGGTAGGGTCATGCTCAGGGACCATAAGATATTCAAGGTCTCTTTACTTACAGCAGCTGAGAACTGTAGTACTCCTCCAAAGTAGCTCCTCCTGGGGGATGAGTGCCCTTTGCCCATGCCCATGTGCTGGCCACCCTGTTGACATGCAGAGGACATGATGAGCAAGTCTAGAGGGAGAGATTAAGTTTGAGGACAGGCTTAGGCTGTACTCCTGCCAAATCTCAGCCTGCCACCAGGCTTTCTCTTCACCTGTCAGTTTAAATCTGCAGTGACTCCACTAAGGCCAGAAGTGCTGAAGTGGATGTGCCTGAGAGTCTGACCCATAACCAGAGATCATTGAGAAATTAAAGGATGTGGCTTATGTGTGGCATTAGGATTAGGCAGCAGTTTCTGCCACCACCTCACCCATCACATCTGCAGGGCAGCTTTGCAGGTGTGGCATCTTCAGCAAGTTTTGTACCTTCTATTGTGGTTCAGAAGGCAGCAAATCTTCCTGAAAAGTAAAAAGCCAATGAGGAAATTAAAGCAATTTTAGAACTGTTTCATTTTAAACAACTGTGGCTGGTGTTAGCCTGACACTTTGAGATGCTGGAGCAGCCTGTGGGACTCTGCATCGTGTGTGGTGGTGCTCAGGTGTTTGTGACCAGTGGTCTTGGCATGGCCTCAAGCACCTTGTGGGGTGGTTGTGCAGTGACACAGGCACCTGGCTTCTCTGCACTGCTGGTGTACTGCTGGCATTCAGGGGAAATGGGACACTGCTGGCAACAAGGTGCCACCTTTTCCACATTCCCTGTGCAATGTGCACGTCAGAAGCAATTCAAAATCACCAGCATGTCCCCTCCTGCCCCCTGTGCAAGCAGCCAGAGCAAAACCAGACACTGCTCTTCATTATGCCAGTGCTCCTGGCTACCCTCAGGGGTGGAGAATGCTAAACAACCTTAGTCCTCCAAGTCTGAGGTGCCTTGGAGAGCCAGGTGAGTCCTGTAAGACAGGGCTGCCCCTGCCCTCTCTGTAAGCAGTGCTGTCACAGGGCAGCAGTCGTCCCTTAGTGCTTGGAACAGGAGATGAATTTGCCTGTGATCAGGATGCTTTCTTAGGGTCTTTTGTCTGGAGATCTCTAACAGCTTTGTACATATCAGTTGACAAGGCCTTAGTCTGCACTCCAGGAAGATAAATCTTACTGTCCTAGGGGAAGCCTGAGGCATAAAGATGTCCAAGTGAGCAGTCCAGCAGAGGCAGGCACTGGGAAGGGCTGGGGCTACTTCTGCATAGATGGTGGAGTGCTGCTGTCTTTCAGCTAGAAGGAGTGCAATGCTTCAGAAGGCTGAACGAGATGATTGCTGTGTAGTAAGCATGCTCTGTTTCTATCAGTTGTAGCCTTACTGCACCCTCTGCATTTCCATTCTTGAGACTGCCCTGATGAGAGGCTGTCATTTGGAGCAGTGTTCCCCTCTGGGTCAACTATAGCATGTGATAAGTAGAATTTGACTGCAAGGAAGAAAAGGGCCAAATATGAACACCTGAAAATGAGCTGCTCTGGTCTTAAGCAAGGCAATAACACACAGGTTCAACACTCTTAGAACCTGGATATGGAGCAAGGGTCAAATGGGTTTGGTCAAATGATGGTTTTCTAAGACATGGGTAAAAAGGGGAGGAGAGAAAAGAAAGGGTTGGGAGGTAAAGAAGAATCCAGCCCCCAGTGGCCTTGAAAGCTATCTGCAAGTGACTGCTGTCTCCATGCTGATGGATTTGCTGTCGCCTCTCCCTGGCATGAGGTGACAGATTTCTCTGTTGGATGAAGCCAGAACCAATAGCCATCCATCACCATGAGGACAGGCAGGAGCAGGAGGGAGGCACAGAGGGGGAGGAAACAAACCCTGGCAAAATGTTTCTCTGCCCTCCTTCCTTGTCTGTGCTGGGTCATGGGGAAACAGGTCTTCTACAGACACCTGCTGAGGATGGCACTGTTGGTGTCCATCACTGAAAGGATGGAAGGATATGAGTCTGGGGCCAGGAGTGGAGGTGTGGAAAAGGGAGAGCTGTTTCCAGAGGGAAGAGAGCTCTGCCTGGGAGACTTCCCTGGGGATTTTTATGACCATATGACATCATACTTGCATGGTGTTGCCCAGCCATGAGGGAAGGGCTCCTGGAACAGCTGGTGGCTTTGGTCTGTCTGCTGAAACTGCAGTTCCTAGCAGATGGAAGGGCAGGTTGCTGCTGTGGTGCAGCTGTGTCAAAGCTCTCTGGGTCAAGGCTTGCCAGCTCTGCTTCATTTTATGCACAAGCAGCAGAGTTCAGGAACTCTCCTGGGCCACCTGTGACCAAGAGATTTCTCTGTACCAGTGAGGCTGAGCACCAGCAAAGGTGGATGTGGGCATTTTAGGTGGAAATCAGGAGGAGATTGCTTTTGTGTGCTGCTTTAGGATAGTGAAGTTCTAGAGAGACCTCCAAGAGATGGTGCAGTGTAAGAAGTTCAGCTGAGTCTTGGTCAGCTTGAGGGGGGCATGCAGCATGGATCTGTGATGGGAAGTGGGACTCACAGGCACTGCAGGTCCTTTGCTGTCTTGTGTGATTACTCTCCCTGCTGAAATAACCATAGCTTCTAGGGTTGGATGGTCCTATTCAACCCATTTGCCACGTGTAAGTAAACCTTGAGGAAGCCTGGAGTGTGTGGTTTGCATCTGGACAAAATCCAGATCTCTAGAGCTGACAAATGAGAGAAATGCTCCTCTCTTTGCACAGAGTCACACAACCCCAACAATGCTGAGGCTGGAAGGTTGAAGACCATCTAGGCCAACCCTCTTGCTAGAGCATCACTAAGGAAGATGTCCAGATGAGTTTTGGATGCCTGTTCCAGTGCTCTGCCACTCTCAAAGTTCAACTTGAGGCTGTTTCCTCTTGTCCTGTCACTAGCTGCCCATGAGAAGAGATGGATCCTGCCTCACTCTGACTCCTTTGAGGTAGTTGTAGAGGGTGATGAGGTGTCCCCTCAGCCTCCTCTTCTGAAGACTAAATAGCACCAGTTCCCTCAGCCATTTCTCACTAAGACTCTTCCAGCCTGGCTGCTCTTCTTTGGACATGCTCAATGTCCTTGTAGGAGTGAGTGGCCAAAAGCAAGCAAAGTATTTCTCATGCAGGGAGAAAAAGGATGTGGAACTATTTCTGCATGCCTAACCCATTTAGCCAAAAGAGGTTATGCACTTCAGATACTCCTCTAAACCCTGCAAAGCCTTGTTTCTCAGTGCTGTCATCTAGATAACTTCATACATCTGGCCCAAAAGCCTCTACATGGGGGTATTTATTTCTAATTATTTTTACACAGAGCTAACCCCCACCACCCCCCTTGTAGCAGAGAGCACGAGAGCATTCCTCTAAAGCAAATCAGCATGCACAGACCTTGGGCTGCTGCTGAAGCTTTGCTGCTCCCAGGCCTCAGCCTTTGCATCTGGTTTTTCATTTGCAGCAGGCTAATGTGCTCTGACACTGCACCCCTCTGGGAAGTTGCTGGCAGGCAGTGTCGATATTTCCTCCTTAAAAAAAAAACCACAACCAAACCCAAACCCTCTAAAGTGTTGCTTTACAATATGCTTTTCAGAATTAGATTAGGGAGCATGCAGGTTGGAAGCTTCCACCTGGAGAAAACATTCTCAGTTCAATCCATGCATTCCCTGCTTCCATGGAGTTTTTGCTATCTTTTATCATCCTTCTCCTCTTCAAGAAATCAAGAGAATGTGAGTGTTCACTGTCACTTTTGGCAGCTGCCAGACTAGGTTATACTGGTGCCTGAGCCAGGCTGTTGTGCTGTCAACTGGAAGTGCTCCACTTTTCAGGAGTCAGGCACCCAAAACCTGGAGATTGGCATGGAGGGCCAGGAAAATGAAATGCAGGCATTTGGAGAACTGTTCCTTTTTACTTTGCTTATTTTGTTCTGCTGTTTCACTTCTTCACTCTGACATGCTAACAGTTGTGACTTCTTACCTGTCTAGAAGCTCTCAGAGGCTTGGAATTGGGCTTTCAAGTGAGAAGGATGCAGGTCTTGGACATAAGCACTTGACTCCAGGAGTGAAGGCTTTGTGAACACCACCACACAGCAGAAGACTTTGGGGATTAAATCACAAGTGCTGACAGCAGCTGAGGTGTGTTTCCCTGGGGGTCTGCTGGTGCTGTTGGAGAAGGTGAGATTCACACCATTGTCTTCCTTTCCATCTGGACAGCTCTGTCCATGGAAAGAGAGTGAGAAAGGATACCAAGGACGCATGGACTGAGAAGGGGAGATTCAGACTGGAGATTAGGAAGAAATTCTTGGCACTGGGGGTGGGGAGACACTGGAACAGGTTGCCCAGGAAGCTGGTGGATGTCTCCTCCCTGGAGATGCTCAAGGCCAGGGTGGATGAAGCCTTGAGCAATCTGGTCTAGAGGAAGATGTCTCTGCCCACGGCAGGGGGGCTGGAACTAGATGGTTTTCAAGATCTCTTCCAGCCCAACCCATTCTATGAATCTATGAATGAATCCCAACTCCACAGATTGTTAACATCATCTGTGGGACTGCCCATTGCCAGCACTGGTCCAATACCTGCTGGATGTGTTGGTAGCCCTTTTCCCTGGGTTCCTGTAACCTAACTGGAATCACAGCTCTTGCTAGCCTTGCTTTTGTTCGTGGTTATGCCTGCAGGAGTTGGACTCCCTGCTCTGCAATCAGCCCAGGTGGATTTGAGTTTTTCTGGTTTCCATAGAATTTGAACAGTTCATTGTTCAGCAGTGAAGTGTTTCTCTCAGAGCAGTCTTGCTGAATTAGCAGCCTTGGCTTAGCCAACTCTTGGGCTACTCTGTCCTTAAGCAGACCTTCAGTAAGCTGACCAAAGTCAGCCTTATGAGCTTTAATGGCTGGTGTCTGGGGACTGTGCAGGGGGTTGTAAAGACTCAGCATCATTTTACTGACTTGCTGCTCTCCAGCAGCAGTTGCTGTTGGCTAGTCCAGCACTAGAGACTTCAACCCCTTCTGAACTTGCAGCTGAAGACCATCTGGCTCAGGTGATTTAGTGCTTATGATCCTCAGCTCAGCCCATAACTTCCTCCTTGGAGATTTTGGTATCTGCAGAGGCCATGTTCTGATTTCCCAGGAAAAAGGCTTTCAGAATAGCAATCTCTCCACTGTCCTCAAAGGAAGGGACAAGACACAATTAACTTCCCCACAACTTTATTTTAGAGGGACTGAGGGCTCCTAATCATGCACACATGCTTCTTGCCTCTTCTTTAGGTACCCTTCTCATGAAGAGAGCCTTTATTGCTTTATATGCTTTCTTATTATCTGCTCTTGTTTGCAGTATGAAACTCTTGTGACACAGATTATATTTCAAGTGGCCACATATTAAGAGGGAAATTCTCTTTCTGAAGGATGCTGAACTGTTTTTATCCTCTCACCTGTCCTGATTTTATTCTACCTCCCTGAAATCCCATACACAGAAACTTCAGTTGCTGGATCCAAAATGGGTTGAGTTTGGATTATTTTTCCCTCCCTTTCTTTCATTCCTTTTCCTTTAATACAGTTGACTAAGGATCTTTAAAGTTGACTAAAGGACTTAAAAAAAAAAATAAAATTATAAAATCAGGCCTATGGTTACTGCATCTCTGAACTGCTCCATTCCAAACAACTCTGCAGTACAAAACTGCTCTCTTTTCTCCTGCAATTTATATTAACTGGGATAATCATAGAATCATAGAATGGGAAGGTTGGAAGGGACCTCAAGGATCATCTAGTTCCAACCCCCTGCCATAGGCAGGGACACCTCCCACTAGCACAGGTCACTCAAGGCCTCCTCCAACCTGGCCTTGAACACCTCCAGAGAAGGAGCAGCCACAACCTCCCTGGGCAACCTGTGCCAGTGTCTCACCACCCTCACTGTAAAGAACTTCATCCTAACATCCAGTCTAAATCTCCCCTCTGCCAGTTCAAACCCATTCCCCTTGTCCTGGCATTCCAAGCCCTTGTCAATAGTCCCTCCCCAGCCTTCCTGCAGCCCCCTTCAGATACTGGAAGGCCACTGACAGCTCTCCTCGAAGCCTTCTCTTCTCCAGGCTGAAGAGCCCCAACTCTCTCAGTCTGTCCTCATAAGAGGATCCCCAGTGCCTGCACCAAGCATAGGAACCAAAAAACCTCACAGATTTATGCCTGTGAAGAGCAGCTAAGTATGTTCTTGGTCATGCATGGCCAAGCATTCTCATGCCAGCTCCAGGCAGGAACACTGATGTGGGGCCAGGCTGCACCCTGTCATGCCTCTGCATATGTTTAGTGTGTGCTGGGCATTGCCAGGCTGAGAACTTCTGCCTGCCTCTGAATCCTGACCTGGAAAAGAGATAGAGACAGTTAGAGAGATACTCCACCCAAGATAATTAGTTAATTACCTGAGAAGTAGGGTTAATTAATCTGGGAGGATGGCCACAGCCCTGGTTGTGCTGCTTCTGTGAACTGAGCTGGTCTCTGTGTGTGCTCTGTGGTGTGTGGATGGACAAGCTCCTGTGGGGCCAGCTGTGATATTTCTATTCAGATGTGCTCTGCCATCCCCTTAATGTATCAGGACCTCATGAATGCTGAATTAATTAACTTTCACTGTGATTTCATGGCTATTTAATGATCTCTTTGTTATGGGTGGAGAACTGAGGCACAGAGCAATTAGGGACTCTCTCAAGGTCACCCAGGAATTCTCTGGGAGAGCTGGGGACTGGAGCCAGCATTTCCTATCAGTGATTTAGCCACAGCACTTCCTTTTGTGTCCTTTGGACAGCTGAGGACAGGTGCATTGGCTCGGAAGCTGCATCCCAAGGATGACTGGCTGCAAGTTGTTGTCGCTGGGCTTGGGGGGTGGGATGATTAACTCTCAGGAACTGTGGGTTCATTCAGAGGCTTTCAGCTAAACCCTCACCGTGACACCACGGTTCTGTTCAAAGGCAGGAATGAGATTAAAGGTGAAGTTTCAGCCCAGAGCTCATCCTCAGGCAGGACAGAAAATAGCAGCAAGTGAGTTGTGTGGGTTTTTCCCCAGCCTGGAGACGCTCTGCTGGCCAGGATGTCACTTCTGATTTAATTCGTGCTCTTCTCTCGTCCTTTCTCATTAACCCCTTCTCCTGTGTGAGTCCTGCAGACTGCACAGAGCTCTGCCCTGCAGCCCCTGTGGCTGCTAAGAGAATCATTCTGCCTCCCTGAGCAGGAATCCCCAATATGTGGATTTCCTGCTCTTCTCTCCAGGCTCTCCTCCAGCCTTCCCAGATTCATGTTCTTTACATTTTAACTATTTTGTGCTTCTCCTTTCTCTCTCACAACCTTCAAGTCTATGCCACCTCTCCTCTTCCTAACATAAGATACTCCTCTTTCCTACAGTACCTTCTTCATAGAATCATAGAATGGGAAGGTTGGAAAGGACCTCAAAGCTCAGCCAGTTCCAACCCCCTGCCATAGGCAGGGACACCTCCCACTAGCACAGGGCACTCAAGGCCTCTTCCAACCTGGCCTTGAACACCTCCAGGGAGGGAGCAGCCACAACCTCCCTGGGCAACCTGTGCCAGTGTCTCACCACCCTCACTGTAAAGAACTTCCTCCTAACATCCAGTCAAAATCTTCCCTCTGCCAGTTCAAACCCACTGCCCCTTGTCCTGGCATTGCAAGCCCTTGTAAATAATCCCTCCCCAGCCTTTCTGCAAGCCCCCTTCAGATACTGGAACACCCTTAACACTCTGCTCTGAGGAGAGTTGTAGAGGAGAAGGAGCCAGGAGGTGGCAGACCTGTGGGCTAGCCCAGTGGACCTTGCTGTGTCTCTTGACAAGTTGGGTTTTTATTTTCCTCCTTGCCCCTTGCAAAGAGTGCCAAGATGAAACTGAAAAGCTGTTTATTGAGGTTCCATGATGTGGTGCCCCACCACTGCTCACCAAATCTTCTTTCCCACAGCTGCTTTATCACAGTGGCTGCCTGCTGTGTTGTCTGGTCTTGGTAATGCCTTCCTCTGCCTCTCAGTAGGTTTGGGGTAAGGCTTCCATTTTATCTTCACAGTGCTTTGCAAATGTTAACTCGTGTGCACGCTGTCCCTCGAAGGCTTTACAGGGCTTTACAGTTCTCCAGCAGAGAAGGAGATAAGCTCTGGAATACTCCCAAGTCATGGGGTAGGGCAGGCCTATGTTCACTGAAACAGAAGAAATTCCATCACCTTGGAAAAGGGCAGGCAGGAATCCTGCTGCTATTGGGAGGTTGTTTAAATGCAGAGGGAGGGAGACTCTTCTCTATTGGATGGATAGTGCAGGTCTTATTTGTGGTGAAAAGAACTGCATTGGAAGGGGTTTCAAGGCAGCCCAGGGTTGCTTGTGCAGCCCTGACTTGTGACTACTCTTTCCCGAGGTGGCCATGAGGGGCACTGCAGGGTAAGGAATGGGGAGAGCCACACTGGTGCCAAGGTAAGAGTTGGTCTGGGAGGACAGCACCGGGCATGAGCGGCGATCTCCGGCGGCACCGAAGGGCTGTCTGCACTGGTGGCTCCCATGGTGTGGTAGGGACAGGGGTGGTGATCCCAGCTGTGTCTGTGGAGCCTGCAGGATTGACGGTGGAGATGGTTGTGTGGGCACTGCGGGCACACCTATGGAGGGGCACAAACCTCGTCACTGCTGGGATGGAGCTGGTGAAACAGCCCAGACTGGGGGGAAGCTGTGTGCACCTGAGCACACACGGGCTTGAGTAAAGGTCTGTGTGTCTGACCTTGCTTCTGAGGGGCATATGTGGGGGAGGTCAGTCATGACATAGGATGCTTTTTGATTTTAACTTCAGGGATTTCTAGCTTGCATCCAAAGGACTCCAGCACCTGTAGAGCCAGAAGGGCACTGGTTCTGCTCTCCTTCTCTTCTGCACTCTGCTGCTTTCATGATTGCCTACAAGTTTAGTGACAACATACACATAATTTCCTTCAACAAGTGGGTCTCTGAGAAGCTGACCAGGTACATCCATCCTTTTGTACTGATTGCCTGTATTTAAAGCATGAGTGGAACAAAAACACACAAGAAAAGCAAGACCTGCTAACAGTAAGCTGTGGAGACATTTGGGCTGGCAGTTCACTCCCACTGTGCTGCAGGCTGCTGTGGCTGATGCACCCAATTTTCCCCCAGTGCCAACTGCAGGCCAGGGAACCTTAGGTTTCTGTCTGGGCAAAGTGGCTCTCCCAGACTGCTGTAACCTGTCAGCTAGTGAGGGTGGCTGCTGGAGTGACAGTGCTTATTTAGCTGTGTCTCAAGGGATGGTGGCAGCACCTGTTTGAAATGGAAACATTTCAGCTTGGAAAGCACTGACACAATCCCTTCCCCACTGCAATATCCTGGTGCAGACACCTGGCAGTAACAGGGACTCCAGATCAGCCTGGGAAAGCAACAGGGACAGTTTTGCCATCATCTGTTGGAATTGCTCTTGTACCTCATTAATCTGATAGCAGAGAGGCTACCTGGGGCATACTCTCTGAGGCTCATCCACCTGATGACAAAGTCTTTGGCAGCAGCAGAGTGGACGCTGAGGAGTTGTCAGTGCAGGTCTGGTTCAATGTCATTACAGCCCCAGCTCCTCTTTTCCCTTCTTTCAAGCAGATCAATGGACACACACAATGGGAATGTCTCTCTTGCAAGACTGGCCTCCTAAGAGTTAGTCTGCAAAAGGAGAGACTTGAGGGGGCAAAGGGGATGCTTGGATTTTGCTGCTCCCTGGACCCTACAGCCCTTCTGCTTGGGCTTCAGCTCAGGAAGGCTTCCCCCCTGCCTCTTCCTCCTTTCCAGCCTTCCACCAGAGTAGAATTCTCTCTTCTTTGGCTGTCCCCAGTAGAAGCCTCACTTTGGAGAGCAGTAAATCTCTCCATGCAACCTGGCCAACTGCATTTTCTCAGGAGGGGAGAGCAAGGGAGGGAGTCAGGCCTGGGCTATCACCTGCTCGTGGTCTCATCTATCACTTTGAATTGTGTTGCAGGATAAAATTACTCACCCAAACCTAATGTTAAATTAAATCAAGTCTGGAGCAAAGAGGATTAATGGGTTGTGTGCACACACACACACGTTTGGGAAAGTGGCTGTGACCCAGGCAAAGTTTGAAATGCTTGCTGGAAATGAAGAAGTCAAGCACAAGGCAGGCTGGGGAGAAGGCTGTAAGGCTTCTTCATCCCTCTGCAGAAATACATTGGGCAACTGTGGGAGCAGCTTCCACCTAGTCAAGGTGGAGGTGACTCCCAGCAGAGTTATCCATGCTATGGCAGCATTTATCCAAAGGCTCTCACCTGTGGGAAGAGCCTTGTGTAGGAGAGTAAACCATGGGAGAGGGAGGCTTTTGGCAAGAGGAGGCTGAGAGGAGACCTTATTGCTCTCTACAACTCCCTGAAAGGATGCTGTAGTCAAGTGGATATTGGTCTCTTCTCCCAAGTAGCTAGTGATAGAGGATGAGAGGAAATGGCCTCAAGTTGCATCAGGGGAGGTTTAGGTTGGAGATTAGGAAAAAAAATAAAAATCTTTCCTGAAAGAGTGCTCAGGCACTGGAAGAGGCAGCCCAGGGAAGTGGCAGAATCACCATCTCTGGAGTCATTCAAAACGTGCTTGGACACCATCCTGTGCAACCTGCTCTGGCAGGGAGGGTTGGACAAGATCATCTCCAGAGGTCCTTTCCAACCCCTACCATTCTGTGATGCACTTTACAGAAGCCAGGCCCTCACCAGTGCTCCAGCAACGGGCATGAGTTAGTCCTGTTTGTGCTGGGGACACTGGCACAGAGTGACTGTGGATGCCAGGTGCTCTGGTGATGCCCTCCCCTGGCCTCCCTCACACTCCAACTGCAGGCTTCCTCTGCCTGTGAGTCCTCCTCATTTATTATCTTCGGGACACACACACACACACACACACAACCAAAACCAACCCCCAGCCTTGCCCTAGCCCTCCCTGCAAACCCTCGGTGATAAATAAAGTGACTCTGTGTGTGTGGAGGTAGTTCCTCCCCAAAGCAACCAGGGCATTGCTCTGCCCTTGTCTCTCAGGTTGGGCTAAAAAAAGCAAAGCAGCCCCAGAGGAAGCAAGCACGTCATGGTGCAACCATAACCAGATGGCCGGGGGAGGGCGTGGGGAGGGGACAGGGGCTTTCTCCGAACGGAAAGTGCACGTCAAAGAGGAGCAGGACAGAGCAGGCAGCGCTCCGACAGCTCTTGGTTGTGCAGCCGTTGGGGCTGCCCCCGGCCGCGGCTGGGCGTCCTCCCTGGGGGAAAGTCTGTGACTGAAACCAAGAGTGCTGGGGGCTGCGAGTGGAAAATGAAACGGGGCAGAGCTCCCCGGCGCCAGCAGCAGCCCACAAAGCCTCTCGGCTCCTTTTTTTTTTGTGTTTCACTCCTGCTTGCTATTGAACTCTTTCAGGTGCTCCTCCCTCTCTGCTCTGCTCTAATATCCAACCTATACCTCCCCTGGTGCAGCTCAAGGCCTTTTCCACTCATCCTATTGCATCTGATTGTGGGCAGTGGTTTGCAGCAGTGAACCAAGCAGGGCGTTCATGCTGTGCAGTGAGCATTGCTTTTGCTTCTGTAAGATGTAAAAACCCTTTTGCCAGGCAGCCTGAGCTCTTCTTAGACCCTCTTTACTCCATTTTGGTGCTCAGGCCTGCAAGGGATGGGGAAACTCCACCACGAACCACCATAAAGCAGCTGCAGCTGTGGCATAGCCTGTGGGCATGCTTGGGTCATAGTTCTCCTCCTCTTTCTTTTAGTTGGGCTCAGTCTCCTCGATGTCTTGCAGGTGATTTTTTGGCATAGGGGATCAAGCACAAAGGCATGAAGGACAATTACAAAGCTGGTTCAGCTCTGATTTGTTGTGCATGCTCATGCACACGCTGGAGTGTCAGCAGGCAGCTTCAAGCCAGGTGTGCCTCTTCACCTGCATATTGTTGGAAGCACCACCAGAACATGGCCCAGCTAAGCAGCAAGGAAATTGGCCTCAGGACTTCTAGAGAAGGTTCAGCTTCCATGTGTCTCTTGGGCACAGTTTTCCCAACAGGCATCAGGGACAGAAGCTGTTAATAGTATTTTGAGAAATGTCTTGGAGCACTCTTCAGAGGTGAACCTTCATTCTGCCTTAGGCAGCAGTGATGATCACTGTCATTTCAGATGGGGAAACAGGGCACAAGGACCTGAAGAGAACTGCCTGAGGCCTTGCAGTGAATTGCAGCCAGTGCTAGAAAGGTTTGGGGGGTTTTGATTTCCCAGTTTGGGACTTGACCCTCAAGACAATTTTCTGCTTTCCTGTCCTCCCACCATTTCCTTCCTTCCCTCCCCCTTTTCCTTTCCTCTCCCACCCTCACTGATCTCAGACCAGATCCCCTTTTCCTTTCCTCTCCCACCCTCACTGATCTCAGACCTGATCCTCCTTTCCTTTCCTCTCCCCACCCTCACTGATCTTAGACCTCTCTTAAAGAGGAAAGGAGAGACTTGGGCCTGTTTAGCCTGGAGAAGAGCAGCCTGAGAGGATATCTTCTAGATGCTGACCAGTAGCTAAAGGGTGCAGGTTGTGAGGATGGGACCAGGCTCTTAGCAATGATGCCCAGAGACAGGACAAGGGGCAATGGGCACAAACTCGAAGCCAGGATTCTGTGACTCTGTAAATGCCACCTGCATGGGAAGGTATCAGCCAGGGAAGACTGTGTGAGAGTGGGTAATTAGAAGAACTGAATGAGCAGAGGCAGGAAGGCTTCTAAATAAGGTATGGCAGGTTAATAGGAACCTGGTGAGGAGTGTGGTGTTTGAAGTGATGTGGGGAGAGAAGTGCTGTGTGACAGCACATCAAAAGTGTGGAGAAGAGGCTTGTGAGGTGTGGCACAGGGTACAAGATGGAGAAGGCAGAGTGGTGGTGATAAGGCTGCAGAGTGCGATCTGCCAGGAGGAAGAATCATAGAGTCACCTGGTTGGAAAAGACCTTAAGGTCACTGAGTCCAAACATAACCTAACAGGTCCCTGCACACAGCTGTGAGACTGTGTCCCTAAGCTCCTCCATCCCACCAGGGATGGTGACTGCACCACTTCCCTGGGCAGTAAGGGCGAACGGGGAGGCAGCTGTGCTCAGAAAGAAGTGACAAGAGTCACAAACCGGAGGATGGGGATGGAGTGAGCATGTGCAGTGGGGGAGGAAGAGTGAACAGAGGGAAAGGGTGCAGGGTCTGGATGGGTTTGTGCTCAGGGGGGCTGGTGGTGCAGTGCATTAGCAGCGTGGCGAGCCCGCGGCGCTGTGGCGAGCCCGCGGCGCTGTCCCGCCGGCGTGACTGCAGACTGTGGTGTGAGTGGGGGGGTCTGGCCCGTGGGCAGAGGGAAGTTCTGTGTTTTCCACCCACAGAGTGTTTCAGGGAAGGGCTGCTGCAGCTCCTCTGGCGAGAGGGGAGGTTTGGGCAGATCTGCTTCACCAGCCAGCATGACAAGGGAAGGGTAGAGGGAAACAACAACCACCAGCACACAAATAAAAACCCGTCTGTTCCCCCAAAGGAGAGGTGGGAGTCAGCAACCCCCCCACATGCAGTGACTCCCAGACAATTAGCATGTCTGTGGAGCAGAGCTGCTGGCAAGAATACTTTTCAACAAAATAAAATGCAGATTTATTTATTTTTCCCAGTAAGGACTTGTGTTGGCTTCTGCTTCCCTTCCCAGCTTCCAACCCAGCCATGCACAGGCAGCTCCCATCCCCTGAATGTTCAATCATTGCTGCTGCACGCTGGTTATGAGCTGTGGAGTAGCTTGGAGGGGTGGCAGGAGCTCTGGAAGGAAGGGGACACAGGAGGAAATAAACACTAGCAGCAACAGCAGGATCTAAATCAATGTTTCTGGAGCAGAGAGAGGGAGTTCTGTGCTTCAATCCTCTTCCCCACTCTACTGATGTAACTGGGGACAAGATGGAGCCAGCCATGGACATGGTGTCCACAGCTCCCTCTCCCTCCACAGCAGCACTGCCCTCCCGTCAACTGCAAGGACTGTTGGATGGGCCCATGGACTTCATGGGGTGAGATGTGACTGCAGCAGGTAATGGAGATGATCTTGTGCTGTGGCTCTGAATCGTGCCATGGGCTGTGGCAAGCATTCTGCCAGGGATGTAAGATTTCAGGAGCCCACCTGTGGGTGCAGAACAGGGGAACAGTTTGTGTTTGCTATTTGAAACTGTGACAGAGATCCATGGCAAGTAATGGCCTGACCTTCAGGGTGAATCACAGCATGTTAGGGGCTGGAAGTGACCTTGAAAGCTCATCCAGTTCAGTCCCCCCTGGGGAGTAGAATCTCCTATACCAGATCACACAGGAACATATCCAGGCAGGTTTTGATTATCTCCAGAGAGGGAGACTCCACAACTCTCCCAGGCAGCCTGTTCCAGTGTTCTGTCACCCTCAAGACTGGGGGTCCAAAAGGAGCTCTCAAAAGTGAAGGAAATGAAGTCACCCAAGGAAAATTGAGGTGCAAAGAAACAGCAATGAGACAGGTTGATGAGGGGAAATAGCAATAAAGCCTGAAACTGAGCCTGCTGATGCAACTCTTGCAGATTGGGGGGATCAAGCTGGCTGCTGTGTGCACCCAAAATGCATCCCTTCTTTTGCAGATGAGACCAGACCAGAACCAGGACTAAATATGAAGAGCCAGCAGCCAGCTTTGGTGGTGGCAGTGGCAATGTGCTGCTCTGCAGGTGACTGCACTGCTTCTCAGTGCTGCAAGCAGGTAAGGCCCCTGTGACAGACAGGGTTTAACGGGTCTGGTTATGTGGACAATTGCTTTTGCATAGCAAGCAGAGTGGTGGTGCACTGCTAACCTTAGGACCACAGTGCAACCCATAGTGCAACAGGCTACTGGTCCCTGTAAATCTTGCCCTTGCAGGGAAGGAGCTTGCCCTTTCTCAGTGTCAATTGCTATGGAATGAATGCCACAATTTGCTAGCACTTTGGGCTCCAATTCTTTTTTTTTTAATCTCAAAAGTCTTGCCTGAAAGAATAAAAATGTCTCAAACCATACAGAAGCTTTTTCTCTCTTGCTCCTCTTAACCTGATCAATCTCTGAAGTGGGGCCAATCACCACCAGCTACTTGTGGAGCTGATACTGAGGAAGAATGTGGCCTGTAGCCTCCAAGCCCTCAGAAATACACATCCTTAGGGGTTATTCACCTTCAATCAAATCCAGACCATGGATCTTGGCCTAATTGCTGCCCAATATTAGCAAAAGGCATTGGCTTGGCATGGTGCTCACTACAACTTGTTCCATTGTCACTGCCTCAGTGAACTCCTTCATGTGTGGAATGGCTAAGTCACATTTTCCATCATTTGAGTCTTTGTTAGGAAGTGTTTCTTAATTTAGGTTAAATATTCCTCATCTTGCTTTTCCCTACCTTTACACTGTCCCTGAAAGGTAAGGTGAGAGTTGGCTGCTGAACTAAGGTCTGTGTCTCATTCTGTGAGGAAGGTGTTTATGTCTGGATGCTGCTGGGATGCAGCTGTTGGCTGGTGCTAGAATGCACCAAAACGAGCTAGAATTAGAAATCTCATTAGCCCTCCCACCCCTCCCTCTTGGCAAGGGGTGGGGCAGGAGAAAGGATGGGAATTTTAGAAGGCAGTTCTGATGAAATCCATCTCCCTTTCCTGGCCCTCTGCATGGAAGCAATCCCAGCAAAACAGAGATGCAGATGGTCTCACCCCTGGAGCCAATGCCTATGTCAGGAGCCTAAGAAATGTGAGCCCACACCACCAGTGGAGTTCAAACAGCACTGAGTATCTTCTGTCAACGCCGAGGAGACTCCCCCCACCCTCCCTGTCCCTTCTGGGGTTTGTTGTTTTTTGTAGTTGCTGATGTCTGTCTTGTTTTGTTTCTTTTTATTTTGGTGTTTTGGTTTGTTGGTTTGGGTTTTTTGGTTGGTTTTTTTTTTTTCCTCTCTCTGTGTGTGTTTTGTTTTCTGTCTTTAGCCCTTGGGGGCCTAAAGGAAGACATGGGAAAACAATCAGTCCTGCTTGGATGGCTTTGCTAAAAGATAGAGAGATCCTCTTTTGAGATGACTTCTGGAAGGGTATTTTCTAGATGCATCTCTATCTATCTGCCACTCCTTCCTGTGTTCTTTCACCTCCTTCCAGCATCACCAGTTTCAGTGGAATTACTGAAAGGGTACTGTGGGGCCCATGGATCACAGTCCAACATCTGACTTGTACCAACAGAGACAACAATCACCTTGTGGCATCCTCTCCTGCTCTCTCAAGGCTTCTCCCTCCTCTCTGGGCAACACAACCTTCACATTCATGGTCTTCCAGCATCTGGCTTGATCTTTTGGCACCTCTGCTGTGTCCTCAGCACAAGCCCTCTTGCTGTAAATGATGCCACTGTAGCTCAGGCAGTCTGTAAGCTTTAGCTGTTGCTGAGCCTTGTGGTTTGGACTGCATGTCTCACAAGGCAGGCTGTGCTCTCAAGCCTAAGTGCAGAGGATGGGCACAAGTCTCAGCTGAACATTTTATTTTCTAGGCTATTACAAGAAGTGCTAAGCTGGAAGCAGAGGCCATTCTCCACTGGAGCAGTGGGTTTCCCATTATGCCAGTGGCACACTGATCCCAGTTCCAGCCCTGCAGAGTCATTAGATATCACACTTTAGCTACTGGTCCCTCCAATAGAGGGAAACAGGCAGGGTGGATAGGTCTGGATGCTTCCTGGGCTGGGATATCCCAAACCTGCTGGACCAATCTGCCTTGACTTGACAGTGTCTGGCAAATGGCACAAGGAGAAAAGCCTTGGCCCAGAGTGGCCTTTGGGGCTCAATGGTCACACAGGCTAGGAGACAGGAACCAGTAACTTGGTGGGTGCTGACATTGGAGCTACTCTTTCTCCTCATGAACCAGGATTCACTGAGGTCTAGGAGAAATATGTGTCTGTGAGGTCTGCTCTGTGTGTGTGCTCTGATTCCCACTGCAGAGAAGTAAATAAACCTCCACCCAGCCCAGACAGCTGTAAGATGTGGGCTTCTTTGGGAGAACTTTCTGAAGAGCCACAAACTGCAAGACCAGCACTTGAGCCTGCTTTGAGATCTCTAAGAGTGTGTGTACACAGTACAAGAAAATGCTCAGAGAGGAGCAGGTACTGAGAGGCTGCTGGTGCTGGGCTGTTTCAGCACCAATTAATTTGACATTAGCAGGTCTCTGATTTGCATCTTTTCCCAGTTTGATTTATTTCTTCATCACTTGGGGTTTGGGGTTGGTTTTGTTTGTGGGACTTGGGGTTTTTTTTATGGTTTTCTTTTGGGTTGTTTGGGTGTGGGTTGGTTGATTTTTATTTTTTTTTCCTTCTAGTCCTGATTTTGAAGGGTACCAATGACAGCTGAGCACTTTTCTTGCTGGTTTCTGGAGTAATAAATGGTAGGGATCAAAATAAATCAGTGTAAGTCTGGAAGAATTCAGAGCACTTGGACATGCAACAGCTCACTGCATATTCAGAAAGGAAGACAGAGAATGAATCAGATCAGCAAGCAACTATGAATCTAATGGAAATATAACCATGATAAAACTCCTGCTGCTGAAGCAGCATCAAGTTTAATCATGGGAGACTTTGAAAAGCTTCTGTATGTTTTGAGACATTTTTATTCTTTCAGTGAGGTCTTTTNCTGGAGGGCTGCAAATTTGGAGAGGATTAAAACAAAAAATACAAAAAAAAAAAAAAAAAAAAAAAAAAAAAGGTTAAAACCTAATTAAAATGTAGCCAAGCATGGCTGTGAGTAATGAGAGTATGGGTGTAAAAAAAAACCCAACCAAACATATATACAGTCCCTTTGTCTAGTTCAGGGTGTACTGTGTCTAACCTGGGTTAGGGTGTACAAGGTGTACTTTGTCTAGTTCAGGATGTACTCTGTCTAACCTGGGTTAGGGTGTACAGGGTGTACTTTGTCTAGTTCAGGGTGTACTGTGTCTAACCTGGGTTAGGGTGTACAGGGTGTACTTTGTCTAATTTAGGGTGTACTGTGTCTAACCTAGGTTAGGGTGTACAGGGTGTACTTTGTCTAGTTCAGGGTGTACTCTGTCTAACCTGGGTTAGGGTGTACAGGGTGTACTTTGTCTAGTTGAGGGTGTACTCTGTCTAACCTAGGTTAGGGTGTACAGGGTGTACTTTGTCTAGTTGAGGGTGTACTCTGTCTAACCTGGGTTAGGGTGTACAGGGTGTACTTTGTCTAGTTGAGGGTGTACTCTGTCTAACCTGGGTTAGGGTGTACAGGGTGTAATTTGTGTAGTTCAGGGTGTACTCTGTCTAACCTGGGTTAGGGTGTACAGGGTGTACTTTGTCTAGTTCAGGGTGTACTCTGTGTAACCTGGGTTAGGGTGTACAGGGTGTACTTTGTCTAGTTCAGGGTGTACTCTGTCTAACCTGGGTTAGGGTGTACAGGGTGTACTTTGTCTAGTTCAAGGTTTACAGGCACTCTGAACACCTGTGGTCTCAGGAATACAGGCTGCATGAAATGCTTGGACAAGCTGACTTTGGAGGCCTTATCCTGCTGTGAGAATGCTGCAGGGGCTTTACAGCAGACTGCAGTGGGTACAGGCCACCCTTACATGCTCTGCCCTCAGCCTGTTACACACAGCTAGAGAGAACTGATGCCAACTAGCACGGGACCAAGCTGTACCCTGCTGCAGATGTCTAATTAGCACCACTTGCAGCAGCAGCAGCATTAAGGGAATTAGTGGACTCATTTACAGGCAGGCCAAATGTCAGAGCCAGAAAAGCAGCCCCTGTTGTAGCAACACAAGGACTCTCAAGGAGGTGGTGTGAGGTTTTTCACACTTGACCCCGGTGCTGCTGCGGGGTGGGTGCAGCCAGGAGCTCCATCACTCTCACTCTTCCTGCCACAAACTTGCTTTTTCCATTTCCTGCCACTGTGGTGAGAAAAGCCTTCACATGCTGCCTCCTCCCTTGCCCTTTCAAACTCCTTCTCCCAGGAAGAAGTTTGGTTTTTGACATATAATGTGCCCTGAGGAGGACCTGAGAGACAAAGCCTGCTCAAGGGGTACTCCCCTTCCCACGCACAGGTTTGCCGGGCAGGCAGCCCTGGGTAATCTCCTATGTCTCATTTGCAGAAGTGTTTGCTCTTGAAAAGAAATGCCTGGTGGTTAAAGTGGTTCCAGTAAAGCACCCAGTGAGTAGGTAGCTCATTTCCATAACACAGAGAAACCCCAAGAAAATAATCTCTGGGGCTTGGGCTGCAGCAGAGAAATTACCTATCACAGCCAGAAGCACTGTGCCCAGTACTGGTTTGGGTCTGCTCAGTGCTAGTTTTGACCCTTGCCTGCTGTAAGGCTGATGACTGTGGTTTGAAGCACTATGTCTGAACTCATATTGAACCTGCTAGGAAAAAAAAAAAAAGAAAGATTTCCAGAGTGGAATAGGGCTGGGGACAAGTAGGCATGCACAGAGCTGATGTCATTATTGTGCTCTTCAGTAAGGGGACTACACCCTACCGTTGCTGGTAATTTCTGTCCCTTGGAAAGCTGTGCTCCATCTCAACATCTGCTTTTCCAAATGCCTCTGCAGTGCGAGGTTTTTCCCAAGTGCTTTCCCAGCTCAGCTGGCTGACTTGCATCTGGAGGTCAAGCGACTTGCCCCCATAGGTCATCCTGCGAGTGAGCACTTTGATCCTTGTCCCGACAGATGAGATCAGTCTGAGGCACTTCTGCTGCCAGCGTTGAGATCTGAGCTTCAGGCTTTGGAGGCAGGGTGTCTCCTGGATTACACAACTCTGTTTGCTGGAGGCTGAAGGGGCTGTGGGGAAAGGTTTAGCTATTTGCCTCAAATTTGACCTGATTTCAGGTTTGAAAGCAGAAAGGCTTATCCTCTAAACGGCTGGAAGGTGTGAACTGCCCCTTTTATCACTCCATTCTTCCACCTCGGGGGAAGCAGCACACACCCTGCACCACTCCAGCCTTGCGTTTTAGCTGCCAGGTGTTTGTTTCCCTGGGCTGTGTATCCCGACGTGCCTGCTGGCTTTGACAGGAGCTGCTGAATGTTTCACTCTTCCTGGAATTTGCAACTTTTATTAATAAATGTGTTCCAGCTCAAGCAGCATTTTGAGCAGATGAGGTCAATCCCAGGGCCCCTGAACAGCAGGGAATCGTTTTTCTAGCCGGGTGCTCCCGCAGGAGACACACAGCAGCATGCAGGCTCCCAGGGCTGAGGGGGTGTTCACCTTGTGGGAGGGGGTCGGGAAAGGTTGGCTGTCCTTACTGGAACTGATGCCCTCCATCTGCTCTGCTCCTGAGCCCAGTCAGAGCCAGGCAGTGCAGGTGTCTTCTGGATCACCCTTGGAAACTTGGTCACTGTTAGGAGGCCTGAGTGAAAATAAAAAAGTATTGCCTGACCACTTGCCAAGAATATCTTAATGCATAAAACCTCTTGTTGTAGGCAGGCAAGCTTGGATGAAGCCTAAAGCATTCCAGCTTTCACCTTCTTCCTCTTGCAGCCCTTTCTAGCATCCAGTAAGGGGAGCTGAGAACCTGCTCCCTTCCCTTTCTCCAACACAACCGCATCCAGGCTGTCCCCGAGTAAAGAAGGCAACATTTCTGCATCAGTTTACAGCTACCCAGGGCTGACTTCCATCCTGCTGCATTCACCTCGCTGCTCTTGCTGGATGCTGACTGAAAGCTCTTGGACAGGAGCCTGCACACCAACAGGCTAATGTGCTGAACAGCTGCTGCAGGGCCGTATTTCACATCCACGCTTCATCCTCACACCACTTGCTCTCTCCCTTGTGTTTTGGGCAGGCCACACTTCCCCCCCTTTATTGCTTTCCACTTCTTCCAGCATGGGAAGGTTCTTCTTCGTGAGATCTCATTTTGTTCCCTCCCCAAGTTTTCAGAACTCTATTATTCCCTCTTTTTTTTTACTCCCCTTGAGTGATGCCTTAAAGTAACAGCAGTTAAGCTGAGGATACAGACTCAGTCCACAGAGCCATGCCTAGGAAGCTGCCTGGTTTCAGAAGTGGTGGCACACAGGGCTTCTGGCTCTCTGCAAGCTCTCAAAACCATCTAAGTTGCTTCTTTGCAGAAATTAGTCTTTAAATTACTTGAACTCTGCTGCATGCATTGGATCCTTCCTGGCAGTGCAAGGTGGCAGATCTTAAGCTGGAAAAGGGGAGATTTAGAGTGAAGATTAGGAAGAAATTCTTTACAGTAAGAGTGGGAGACACTGGAACAGGTTGCCCAGGGAGCTTGTGGATGTCCAGGAGAAAGTGTTCAAGGCCAAGTTGGATGAGGCTTTGAGCAACTTGGTCTAGTGGAAGCTGTTCCTGCCCATGGTGGGGTTGGAACTGGATAATTTTCAAGGTCCCTTCCACTCCAAACCAGTGTAGAATTCTATGACCTCTGACTTCTGTGTCTGGTGGGTAAAGAGTCACCAGGAAAGTTCTTTACAGTGAGGGTGGTGAGGCACTGGCACAGGTTGCCCAGGGAGGTTGTGGCTGCTTCCTCTCTGGAGGTGTTCAAGGCCAGGTTGGAGGAGGCCTTGAGTGCCCTGTGCTAGTGGGAGGTGTCCCTGCCTATGGCAGGGGGTTGGAACTGGATGAGCCTTGAGGTCCCTTCCAACCTTACCATTCTGTGATTCTATGAAACTGATGAGCAGAGAAGTTAAACAACTCCAGGCTCACACAAAAATGGAGTGACAGCCTGAACAGTGAAGCCCAGGATTCCCAGCTCCCCACTGCCTGGCCAGTGGCTGGTCTGAGATGCCAGGAAGGAGCTCTGATTTCCCTGGGGCCCCACGGCTGGCAGACGCTGCCCATCATTTTCACTACCCAACAGTGTAGCCACCTTGCTGCCACATGTAGAGCTTGCAAAGAATGCCAGTCTCTCCCAGGGAAACTCCTGAGAGCACTGCCCAGCACTGGGGAGAACAAAACCTGGGAGGTTGGTATGGTTTCTTTGCTCTTTCCCTAGTATTTGATTGGGCAAAAAAAATTCTCTGTCTTCTTTCTAAGCAAACCTGGCAAAGAGCAGAGACATCAACAGAGGCTTGCCCCTTTGCTGCCCAAATTCTGTGGCATGCTGACTGCACACGTGGATGAAGAAATATGTAGAGAGGGGACAGAGCTGCTGTGCCACAAGGCTTAAAAAAAATTTGATTTTTTTTTCTCCCCCCCCACTTCTTGCCAATATAATCAAAATAACTCACTTACACCCAATAAAATAAAATGCAGAATCCCAAAGCTTTCCTTCCCTCCAGCACTTTGTCTGGATTCCCATTCCTCGAAGCTGGGCTGAAAGAAAAACAAGGGGCAGGGAGGGTATTTTGGTTTTCTTTTGCACTTTTCTACAGTGATAAATACTGAGGTGAGGTGGAAGGTGCAGCCTGTTTCTGGCACAGGCAGAAGTCAAGCTGCTGGCTTGATGAGGCCCAAAATCTGTGAGCTGTGTCTGTGGGTTTGGTTTTTTTCCTCCTTCCCTTCTTTCTCTAGATAATTTAGTCTTTGCTTAAAGATAGGTGGGGTTTATCTCCTCCTTGTCTGCTCCAAATATATGTGGATTCTTTTCCAATTACACCTGATATGCCCTTCCCTTCAGTTCATTTCCATTTAAGATTGTTTTTCTTCATGGCTGTAAATCTCCCAAGCACCAGACAAGGAGTAGGGGAAGTATCAGCATGGTAAAATGCACCAGGGATGACCAGAGATAATGGAACCAAAAGGGCTACAAAAACAAAAGGAAGCACAAAGGGAGGAAATTCCAGGTAGCATAGTGCCAATCCTATGCATTCATTAACTCTTCTGCATGTGTAAATGATGACAGTGAAGGGGACTGCTCCTGTGGTCAATTAAAATGCAGAATTAATGATGTAGTGTGTTGGTGATACAAAGCTGGGCTTGCTTCTTGGAGGCTCTGAGTAATGCTGATTGTGAAACCATCAACTCAAAGTGTGACTTTGGGGGAAGAAAAAAGAGTTCAGAGGAATGTGCTGATTTTTGGCAGGATTTTCAGGGGAAAGGCAGTGGAAGAAACAGTCTTGGACTTCTCCATTTTAGGTTTCTCCTCTGTCATAATGAATCAGGATATTACTGGGACAAATGCAGCTATGGCTGTGACCCCTAAACTTCTTTTACACCTTGTGATGAGGCAAAGCTGCTCCTGTCACCAGCAGGCTGCAGCCAACCCTGGCAGGAGCTAGCTGCTCTCCAGTGTCCTATCCCACCAGGTACCACCCAATGTTTCCCAGCCTCAGTAAATCCTTTCTTATTAAAGCTGCAGAAGGTCATGATTTTAGTTTCCCAAAGTGGAATCCTTGGTGTTGGTCAGAGACATGACACTTTGACATGGTTTAGTGGCCATGGCCATGGTGGTCTTAGGCTGGTAACTGGAGTCAATGATCTTAGGGGTTGGAAGTGGCCTCTAGAGATCATCTAGTCTGACCCTCCCTGGCAAAGCAGGATCACACAGGGATGCATCCAGATGGGTTTTGAAGTCTCCAGAGAAAGAGACTCCACAACCCTTCTGAGCAGCCTGCTCCAGGGCTCCAGCACACAGTAAAGAAGCTTCTCCTCATGTTGAGATGGGACCTCCTGTGGGAACTTCCTGTGTTCTACCTTGTAGCTGTTGTTCCTTGTTCTGTTACAGAGCCTGGAACCTTCATCTTGACACCCACCCCTCAGATATTTATAGACATTTATGACATCCCCTCTCAGCCTTCTCAAGGCTCAACAGTCCCAGTTCCCTCAGTCTTTCTTCACAGGAGAGATGTTCTTGTTCCTTAATCATCCTCCTAGCTCTCTGCTGGATGTCTCTTGGAGGTATTTTCCAGCTGAAACAATTCTCTGATTCTGTGTGTGCACCACATTTCTCCTGCAAACTCCAATCTTTTAAAGCAGCAGATAAAAGCTAAGTGGGGAAATTAAGAGCCCTGGTCCACTTGCTAAACTGTCTCTTTTTAGATCACTGCATTATGTAGATACAAGCTAAGTGGGGAAATTAAGAGCCCTGGTCCACTTTCTAAGCTGTCTCTTTTTAGATCACTGCATTATGTAGATACAAGCTAAGTGGAGAAATTAAGAGCCCTGGTCCACTTGCTAAACTGTCTCTTTTTAGATCACTGCATTATGTAGATACAAGCTAAGTGGAGAAATTAAGAGCCCTGGTCCACTTTCTAAGCTGTCTCTTTTTAGATCACTGCATTATGTAGATACAAGCTAAGTGGGGAAATTAAGAGCCCTGGTCCACTTGCTAAACTGTCTCTTTTTAGACCATTGCATGCTGTACATCCTTGAGGGAAATGGAGTTACTCAAACCTGTAATTTTCAAGTCATCGGTGAGTTTTGGAGTGTGGTGTGCTACCGGCAGCAGCCAGCGCTGGAGGAGGAGGCAGCAAAGAGTTTCTACAAACGTGCAACGGAAAATAGTTTCCATCGGTGGCATATTGAAAAGCTGAAGCACCAGAGTGAAACCCTGTCTGCATCAGTGGAAGCACATCCAACGTGTAAGCTAAGACTGGGGGGGAATCTGATGATAAAAACTTAGAGAGACACCATGTGAGAGGCATAACACAGTAATTTGCAGGTTGGGATGAGGAAACACCAATGCTCCATTCTGTCTATTGAGTTCTGTGTAAGTTATTATGAACAATATAATGTCCCAGCTCGGGTGCTGGTGGCAAGAGACTCCCTCTGATCAATATGCCTCCAGCACAATTCAGACCTCTTCACTAGTGTTTGACTGAGGGCAAATCAGGTTGTTTATGTTTGGGAGTGAATTTTGGGGGTAAGAGCCTGTACCAAAGAGCCTGGAGAGTTAAAAAGGAGGCATGATGAACATCAGTGTTGCATGGTGCAGAGTATGCTTGGCCTCCCTACTATCAGGTGATACAGCAAGAGGTCATGTACTGAAATTGTGCCAGGAGAGGTGGTTTAGGTTGGATATTAGAAAAATTTTTTTTCCTGAAAGAGTGGTCAGGCATTGGAACAGGCTGCCCAGGGACGTGGTGGAGTTGTTTATCCCTGGAGGTGCTCAAGAACTGTGTGGAAATGGCATTTCAGGACATGGTGGTCTTAGGCAGAAGGTTGGACCCAGTGATCTTGGAGGTCTCTTCCAACTGAAATGATTCTATGACAGAAGAAGAGAAGGCTTTGAGGGGACCTTACAGTAGCCTTCCAGTATTTGAAGGGGGCCTACAGGAAGGCTGGGGAGGGATTATTGACAAGGTCTTGCAATGCCAGGACAAGGGGCAATGGGTTTAAACTGGAAGAGGGGAGATTGAAAGTGGATGTTAGAAGGAAGTTGTTTGTGGTGAGGATAGGGAGACACTGGCACAGGTTGCCCAGGGAGGTTGTGGAGCACAGAATCACCCAACGTGATCTTTGATCCTTGATTCTGTGCTCCACAACCTCCCTGGAGGTGTTCAAGGCCAGGGTGGATGAGGCCTTGAGTGACCTGTACTAGTGGGAGGTGTCCCTGCCTGTGGCAGGAGGCTGGAACTAGATGATCTTTGAGGTCCCTTACCATTCTGTGATAATAAACCTTGATGCACAGGATCCAAATCTGCAAGACTGATGCACACATGCAGCAGCAGCACTGATTCTTTCTCACCAGCTCAATTTTCAGTATTGGAAATATGGAGTAATTGTCACTTCAGATTTAACCTGTTGGGGCAGACACAATTCCACCAAGACAGCTACAATTCTTCTCCATTATCAACAGGCACCACCAACCCCATCCCATTCCTCCTTATTTCAAAGCTAGATTGTTAAACATCTGAAACAGCTTTGGAAGAATCATAAAAGCAAAAAGAGATCAACAAATCAACCTTATCTCCCTAAATATCAGAAAGGAATGAATTTCCCTTGCTGCCTTCCACAATAGTTTGTTAACATGAAGGAGGGAGTGTGCTGGCTTTGCTAAACAGAAATAAAAGGGAAGGGAGGAGAACACAACCACTGGGGAAGCTCCAGCTCCCCAAATGGATTTCCATAACAAGTTATTTGCAGTCTGTGTCTCCATTGGTCTAGATACCCTTTGGAGAACTTGTGCTCAAGGTCCACCAGTTCAGTTCTGCTCCAGGTAAGTCAGTTTTGTTGCCATCATGAAGACGCTCTGGTCTTTTCCTTGGGGAACCAAAAGTGCACCCCAGGAGCCAAATGCATGACTCGGGTGTTTCTCTTTTATTCCAGCGACTTGAGCTGCATTCTGCAAACCCAAACCTGGATGGACTCGGCAAAAACCTCTCTGTGCACAGGCAGAGGACGCACGAGCACAGCCAGCATGGCTGCACTGCAGATTAGCACCTCCAGCACCTGCTGTCGGTCTTGGCCGTTGGGGCACACCTGGGCCTCATCAGTGCCTCTGCTCGCGCCTGGCCGGGGCCGCCCTGGGCTGCTGCGAGGGCCTAGATGCGGAGCCTGAGAGCAGAAGGCAACTTCGTCGTGGTGCGCAGCACGGCGAGGACCGAATCACAGAACCTATCGGGTTAGAAGAGACCTCGAAGGTCATCCAGACCAACTCTCGACCCAGCACTGAACGGTCAACACTAAACTATGTGCCCAAGCGAGCGCCTGAACACCTCCGGGGACGGTGAGTCCGCCGCTGCCCTGGGCAGACCGCTCCAGGGTTCGATAATCCTTTCGGTGAGGAAATTCTTCCCGATATCCAGCCTAGACCTCCCCTGGCGCAGCTCGGGCCCATTTCCCCCCGACAAGACTTTGCGCTCCCACCGGGCCCGCTCCGTGCGTGACCCTGCGGGGCTTCAGCTCCTCCGCCGGTGCCCTGCCCCAGCGCCGCGGCCGCGGCCTTCTTGCCTCCGCCTCGCCGCGCCAGAGGCCAGCCCCGGGCTTCCCTGCCCGCCCCAGCC
>VWZE01024406.1:145502-161784 GCA_013396675.1 Eubucco bourcierii | reverse complement strand
ACAGGTTTTGGCCAAAAAAAAAAAAAAAAAAGCAAGCTGGGTCTGTAAACAGTTATAAAAAATATAAACTGGGGGAAGAACCAAGAGCAAGCTGCCCAGTATTGCTCAACTTGAGCTGGTTTTTAATGGCTCTCTGCTCTAACCTGCCTGGCTCTGCAGGCCCTTGGCACAGGGCAAGTCTGGCAGCTTTAGAGCTTTCTCCTGGGGTTGTTTACATAGCTCAGTGCTCCTCGGGCAGTGGCAGAGTGGTGCTTTGCCCCCTTACTGCAGTGCCCATTAAAGGGTTGTGTCTCTGCTCTTTGGGTGGAATTGCTCAGTTTACCCAAGCTGGTGTGTGGGGCTAGTGGGTGAAGTGAGCTAGCTGAGGCTAAGCTCATCCTCTTGGCATCTAAACAGGAAAGGATGGGGCTGAGCAGGAGGGGACCTTTTGACAACTGCTGCCTCACAAGCAGGGGCCCAGCTTTATGATAAAAATGTGTTACTCCTTCTTCCCTGTGCAGCTGAGGTGGGGGAGTCAAACTGGAACACAGGAGGTTCCATGTAAGCAGAACATGATGAAGCTCTTCACTTTGAGGGTGGCAGAGCACTGGGACAAGCTGCCCAGAGAGGTTCTGGAGTCTCCATCTCTGGAGACATTCACAACCCTCCTGGGTGTTTCACTGCAGGCAATTCCGTTCTAGCTCTTCAGAGATCCCTTCCAACCCACACCATTCTGTGTGAGTCTGCTGTGCAGTCCTCTGTGTTTGGAGCCAGCTTGGGAGCCACCTCTGTGCCACATGAGCTCAAAGACCTTGGCCTTGCCTTCCCACCAAAAGGTATTTTCTCTCACTGGGAGGGCTCTATGAACCATAGAGCTGCTATGGCTTTCTGGCTGATGGGGAGACTTTACAAGGAAGCCAGCTGCTGTGAGGGGGGCCATAGCAACACATCTCCCAACTTGGGGTTTTATAAACACTGAAATAGACAATGGGGGGTTAAAAAATAGAAATAAACAAGCTGGCTGCTTTTGATTAGGAGCAGCCCTTCTTTGGTCTGCACTAAAAGCACTCATGTGGCTTAACACTACAAGTAATTAATCATGTGAAAGTTGGTGCCTGGACTGGGAGAAGATGGCAGGACCTTGTACTTGCTCCCACAGGTCTGTATCTGGTGGGTTCCACTAGCACCTTGTTGGCATTCTCTGAAGGGTGTTTCAACCAAGCCTCCCAGTCTTGGATCTTTGGTTCTCTCCCAAAGACTTTAAATGCACATGAGAAAGTAAAACATTTTACAGTGCTAGAGCTGTTCCTTCCTGCACATGTCCTAGAACCTCACTGAGGGGCTGTGCAAATGCTTCTGCCCTCCTGGTTGAGCCTTAATTTGAGAGCCTGGGGAGTGAAATCTCGTGGCTGCATTTGTGGCACCTCTCAAAGCCTGGAGGAGCTCTGCGGGTTAGACAGAAAAAGGTGCAAGAGGCTCAGAAACGCTTCCCTCCGTGCGTGCAGGGAGATACTGTGATTAAAAACACTGCCCCAGAGAGGGAAATAAAATCAACAGCCCAGGAACTGCTTGAAGAAAGATATTTATGTCCTAAGTTGTAAAAGTAGCCAAACTCCCCAAAGAAACAGCACTAACAGAATGTAGCTGTTGGAACCCAAAGATGCATTGTTCTGATTTAATAATTAATGTGGAGCTAATTGAGGCTTTTACTGAAGTGAAACAGGATAAAAGCAACCTGCCAGTCTGGACACCATGCTTCCCTGAGAACAAGTTCATGCTGTTCCCCTGTGACCCCCTCCCCACACTCCACTCCCCCTTCCCTTTGCCCCCAGATGGATGCAAAGCGTGACCGCTTCTGCCGGCCCACACAAAACGGGGAGGCAGGGAAGATGGCAACAGAGGCATCTGGCTATGGGTAACACAGGAGCCACAGGAGAACCAAACCTGGTGGTGCATGGAGCTTTCCTCCTTCCCTCTCCTGGGCCATTGTTTGAAAGGGATTTTCCATGTATTCACAGACTTGGGAATTACTGAGCCATGCAGGAGTCACAAAGAATGCCCCCAAAAGGCAGCAAGACAGAGACAGACACAGGGAGAAGCTGGCTCCATGTTATCTTTAAGAAAGTAAATAATGACATGGGTTTATGGCTTACAATTTAGTGCTTTAGAAATTGAGTCACACAGAATCTATCCAGAAGAAAATGGCTTTTAACCCCTTGGAGTATCTGCAGCTCAGTAACTGCAATAACTCTGACCCAGCTTTGTTAGGAAAGGTGGCAAAATTCTGGTGTCAGAGTTGTTAGATACTGGAGGGTGGGATGAGCAGAGAACCAGATCATCTTCAGAGCTCCCTTCCAACCCCTACCATTCTGTGAGTCTGTGAGCACTTCAGGTGAGTTAGGGCATGGCTGAGGGTTTGCAGCTCCTCTGGAAGAAAGGCTGGAGTCAGTAGCAATCTTTATACCAATGTCAAGGGCCTTGGGATGAGATTTAGCAACCCATGATGAAGGCAGAGCTGAGGTTTGTTACCTCAGTTTTGATTAGAACACTATTGGGGGAACATTAGGTGCTAGGACAGATAAGTCTTGGAGCAGTTTAGTTACCCTAAATTCTGGCCTGTATGGTCTCCAACGCTGGGTCTATGTTTTGTGGGAAAATGCAGCCTTTGTCCCATCCTACTGACATATTATGGTATGTTAGCTGAGAGGTGAGGGAGTTCTGTTGGTACGGAAAGAGTAAAAGAAGAGTTTCTTTGAAGGAACAGCTCCTGTTTCTCCTTTCCTTCTTTTCATTCCCTCCTGTGGGAGGCTCCTGCTACTTCCATCCCATCCATCCTCACCAAGGAACAGCAGCACCTGTTGAAGTCCACCAGATTGTGACCACTTTTCTCTTTATTATTCTAGGTTCACTGAACACAAGTGTGAGAAAACTCCTGCCTGGAGCACAAGAAACTTGCAAGGCAAAGCTCCTCTACGTTTCTGGTGCTTGGTGGGATGATCAACAGAAAACTTTTCTCAGTTGGAATTCTGGGAATGCTGGAACCTTGAAACGTCTGAGGTGACATCAAGGATCTCTAAGCTTGTGGTAAGTGTCTGTTCAGCACCTCTTAAATTCACACATCTCTCTCTGTAACCCTGCAAACCACCTAGCATGCCATCTCCAATGTACATGCTCAGAACACTTGTCTCCAGGCCTCCCTGGAGTCTGCATGCTGGAGACAGTTATTAGCCACCTGGAACATGGACCAAAACAAGCTCTGTATGCTCCTGCAGGAACCTACTGCACTCCCTCTTTCTGCTCTGTGTGAACTGGAAGGAGTTAGGGAAAGAGGGAGGAACACCTCTGCTGTGAGGATAGGCTGGGGGAGCTGGGGCTGTGCAACCTGGAGAGGAGAAGACCCCCAGGGGTACCTTAGAGCTGCCTTCCGATACCTGAAGGAGTCCTACAGGAGGGCTTCAGAGGGACTTTTCCTTAGGGTATCAAAGCAGGACAAGGAGAATAGTTTGAACAGGGTTAGAATGGGTCTTAGGAAGAAGTTCTTCAGTATCAGGGTGCTGAGAATCTGGACACTGAGGTGCTTGAGCATGTCCAGAGAAGGGCAACGAGGCTGGGGAGAGGCCTGGAGCACAGCCCTATGGAGAGAGGCTGAGGGAGCTGGGATTGGTTAGCCTGGAGAAGAGGAGGCTCAGGGGAGACCTTCTTGCTGTCTACAGCTACCTGAAGGGTGGTTGTAGCCAGGAGGAGGTTGCTTTCTTCTCTCAGGCAAGCAGCACCAGAACAAGAGGACACAGTCTCAAGCTGTGCCAGGGGAAGTTTAGGCTGGAGGTGAGGAGAAAGTTCTTGCCTGAGAGAGTCATTGACTGCTGGAATGGGCTGCCCAGGCAGGTGGTGGAGTCACCCTGGAGGTGTTCAAGGCAGGTTTGGACGTGGCACTTGGTGCCATGGTCTGGTCTGGAGGGCTGTGGGAATGGGTTGGACTTGGTGAGCTTTGAGGTGATACTGTGAGACTGTGATACTGTGAAATAGGCTGCCCAGGGAGGTTTGTGGATGCCTTCTCCCTGGAGGTGTTGAAGGCCAGGCTGGGTGAGGCCTTGAGCAGTCAAGTCTAGTTGAGAGGCATCCCTGCCCATGGCAGGAGGTTGGAATTGGTTGATCTCTGAGGTCCCTTCCAACCTAAGCCATTCTATGAATGCAGTACAGGACAGAATTTGCAGAGAGAAGCACAAAGTGTTGGTTTGGGGTCTGAGAATACACAGGACATGCACATTCTCTCATGGAATGGGCACTCTCTAGATAAAACAGCACAGTCAGTTAATGTACCATCTGAAAACTACTTTTAGACCCTGAAGAGATTAGTGTCTGTCATTTGGGCTTTTACTTTAGACTCCTAATAGCTGGAGATTTAATCCCTTATTCAGAGAAGTAATTATTGTTCACATAAATAGGTCTGTTGGAGTCAGTGAGCTGAGCTCGCCGAGGGAGGAGGCAGAGTTTTACCAGTCAGCAATGTGCTGTTTAGTAAACAAAGGGAGGGTGCAGTCTGTTACACTTTGTCAGTGGCAGTCGGTGGAAAGGTGCAGGTTGTGGTGCTGAGGACACAGCCCTTCCAGACTTCCATCTGCATCTGCTATGTGCTGGCTTGGATGTGGATAGCAGGATGTGATTCTCCCTGAATCAGTGCTGTGCAGGGCGAGCCTGCTTGGGAGCTGGGAGCTCACTCTCCAAACCCCACAGGTAGTGGCTGTGCTTTGATGGAGGAATCTGGAACCTGTAGTTTCTACCCAATGAATGGAGACATGCATCAGGATTCAGATTCCTTCATTTTTAACTGCTGAATACCTTAGACCTGAGTTCTGCAGCTCAGAACAAGTGAGATTTGCAGGAATTTATAATAGGTTGTTTCTTTACTGCTTCAACCAGCTGGCAGCTGGCTCTGAGGGGAATCCTGCAGCACTCACACTCAAAGAGTGTTGCTGGCAGTGGTGCTGGGGTTGTCATGCCAGGCCAGGAAGCAGACATGTGCAGCAGCAGAGCTGGGATTTTTTTTTTTTTTTTTATCCCATTTCATCCCACCTCCATGTGGGGGAAGTCACATCAGCCACCAAGTGCAAAAACACTGCAGCACACAGCACATCTCTGAGGGTGGGAAAGGGGATGCTGGGCACTTGGAGGAAGAGGAAGGACTGGAGATGATCACACATTTCTTGAGGCTCAGGTAAACAGGGTATGCATGTGCCTGCTGCAGGGTAACACTTTAGGTACATCCCTGCTCTGATGAAAAGGGAAACTTCTGTTCATCTGTGTGTGGGATGCATGTGGGGTTCAAGGGAAAGGATGGTGTGTGGGATGAGGATCTGGTTGTGGTCACTGTTGCCAAAGCAGCAACAAATGTTTTCATTTCTGGGTTTAGTTTTGCTGCTTTCTTTTGGTCAATACTGATTTGTTTGGGTTTTTTTAGTATTGTCACATCCCCTTAAGATTTATTGAGTCTGCTTTCAGGTGAGATGTTGGACTGCAGTTGGTGCTGCTTTAGCTTTGCTGCCATTTAAGATAATGAACTGGTCTCATTCTGTTCCCAGTGCACTGCTTTCTGTAGGAATGGAATTAAGCCAATATTGGCAGTTTTGGAAAATCATTTGCAAGTGTCTGCCAAACCCTTGGAGGTCTAAATGTTTAGAAACGCTGAAATTAGAAGAAAAGAATGGGTCCAGTGATCCAGTTCCTGAATTGTTCATTGTATGACCTTAGGCAGCTCATTTAATTTTTCTGTGCCACAGTTTATCTATCAAAAAAACATAGGGATAATATCTGTTTATCCCTTGCAATTGGTTGGGAAATCTAATAAACGTTGGCAAGAAGCTTTTGGTCCTGTAAAAGTAACAGAGAGCAGCAAGAGAGAATATTATTTACAAATTCATGTTTCATTTCTCATGGCATTGACATTGTTATGGTGCTGTTTGGAATTAAGCTGATGCTAAATAGTTTACTGAGGCAAAATTCAGCAGCCCCTCCCATCCTGGCATGAGGGAGGTTCCAATGGGACTCCAGTTCAGAGTTTCTCTTTCATTTGCTTAGGTAGTTGGATTCAGTCTTGTTGGGCATGCACCCCCAGGCAGGTCATGTTGTAAAGCTTCCAGTGGTCACACCTAGGTGTCTTTCACAGGGTGTGCTCCTCACACCATGCTGTCCTTAACAGGGTGTGCTCCTCACACCATGCTGTCCACTTCTCTGTCTTAGCCACAGGAGACAGCCCTGGGGCCACACATATGGTGCCCAGGTGGCCTTTGGCTGTGTCCTGTGCCTTGCTGTAGGTGGTTCTGTGGTTTTGGCTTAGGCTGTGAGTTGTGCTGTGCTTTTGTATGAAACTTGGTTCATAAACCAAACAAATTTGCAGACCCAGCTGGAGCTGTGAAGGGAAGCAGCAGTAGAAATGAGCCTTGTTTTAGGGAGATTTATTGAAATGAACCATAGACTCACACCAAAACTTGTCATCTCTGTGGGTATGCTTACCTAATATCATAGAATGGTAAGCTTGGAAGGGACCTCAAGGATCAGCCAGTTCCAACCCCCTGCCATAGGCAGGGACACCTCCCACTAGCACAGGTCACTCAAGACCTCATCCAACCTGGCCTTGAACACCTCCAGGGAGGGAGCAACCACAACCTCCCTGGGCAACCTGTATCTCTACATGTGTGCATATCAGAAAGGAGGAAGTCTGATGGTCACAGAGGAACCATGTAAAGCTTCAGGGGAGAAATGAGTATAAATGGCAAGGCAAATATTTCCTTCTCTAATGAGAAAATGGAAATTAAACATAAAAATAACATGTGTGCATTCTAGGAATGGAATACTGTCAGCTGGACTGGAGGCACAAAGAGGGGACACACCTGGCTGTCTTTCTCAGGACTGTGGTCTGCTGTTCTCCTAGAGTGGTTTAGCTTGGAAGGGAGCTTAGGGATCATCTACTCCTTAGTGGTCACCTCTCAGCTACATTTGGCTGCTCAGGACTTCATCCAGCCTGGCCTTGAACACCACCAGGGAGGAGACAACCTGAAACTGGATGAGGAGAACAGATCCCAGATGAAATTTCCATTCTCAAGCTCCAACAGACCTTATGAAGGGCTGAGGGGCAAGTGTGCATCAAAGAGAAATAGGCAGAATCATACTATACAGAGAATTTACTCAGGTTGTGAAGTGCCCAAGAGGGAATTAATAACCATAATTAAAAAGAAAATAAATAAATCTCCTGTCCATTAGAAAATCCTTTGCCTCCCTGCAGGAGAGAGGAGCCTGGGAGCTGAAGAGTGTAGGATGTCAGAGCAAACTGTAACCCAGTGAATTAGTCTTAACTATAGCGAAAACAGCACTTGTGTAAATGAGGCCCCTCAGGGCCGATAACCAAGCAGTAAAATGTTACAGGAGGGAAGTAAGTCAGGGCTATAAACCTGGGAAGTCAGTCCTGGGTAGCCAGGATCTGGAGCATAAAACAGGTGAGATTAGAGGATGACAGATGAGGGCTGGGAAGGATGCACGAATCCTTCCCAGCCCAAGGATTCTAATTCCCGGGGCCTAAAGGCAAGTTTGTTCCTCTGAGCACTGCCAGGTACCAGCAAATGACTGAGGTGCCCACTGAGAACTTGTGAGGAGAGCAGAAACCATGGACAGTAAATAAAACAAGGAAATATAATCAAATCAACATTGAGTGTATTTGATTTAGGAGGCCACCAATGAATAGAGAAGGGGAAGAAAGCAGCAGGGTGAGAGTTGCTGTTGGATAGGCCTGTGGCTTGAGTGAGATATAGTGCAAGCCCTAAATTATCATCATCATTATTTTTTTGGCTGGGCTGTGCTGTGACATCAATACCAATTTACACTCTGGGTGAGTAGCACTTACTACCTTCTTGTCTTCATAAATTGTGCATTGTCCTTATTTATTTGCTTCCCTGTCCCCTTCCTCTCTTCCTGTATTGCCTCTCTCCTTCTTTATAAAGCTCAATGGGGATGCTGTATCCTTGCTACGTCCTTCATAAGTTTGACACTTAACCCCAGTTATGGATCCCCAGCTCCACTCTCTTCTGTGTCAGCTCTGGAGATACTCAGCTCTTGTGAGGAGGATGGGGAGTACAGGAGGAGGCAAGGCTGCATTACTCTTCATAGACCTGCTAGCAAGTGATTCTTTTATCAGCATTGCAGCTGGGATTTCCATCATACTTTGCGTTCCCCATGTCTAGCCAGGGCAGGGCTATTCTGAGGCAAAGCCTTCTTCCTGACATCATCTGGTATGCATTTAAAGGTCATAAATTTATACTGGCTCGCTCTCCAAATTTAGAAAGGCACCTCATGTTGTGAAGGGCACTAAAGCAGTGCTGTGGCATCACCAAGCTATCTTGAAAACTGCCTTTGTGCTCGGAAGAAGCAGGTTGCATCATGGCAGCCTCAGCAGCGCCCGGAAGCAGATCTGTTCTCTTTGATAGGATCAGAGAATCAACCAGGTTGGAAGAGACCTCCAAGATCATCCAGTCTAACCTATCACCCAGCCCTATCCAAACAACTAGATCCATAGGACACAGCAACTCAATTATTTTGCTGTGCAGACTTAATGCAGGTCACCCACCTGCCCAGGGCATCCCTGTGACACCTACCTACTGTGATGGAAAAAAGAGACACAGAACCCTTTGGATTGTGGCTTTGGCTTTTCCTTTTCTGTAAATCTCCTGCAGAAAACACAGCACTGGGCAAGCAAATGTGGGAAATGGATTAGAAAACAATAAAATCAAACATTTCCCAAATAAAAGGTCAGGCTTGAACTGCAAACTTTGTGCAATTTTTGCAGAGGGGTTGGAAAGGAATCCAAATAGCCAAGAAATTGGAGAGTCCCAGACAAATGAACAGAGCCCATACACAATTCTTAGAGACTAGGGACAGGTCATGTGTCTGTCCTGCTGTCACTCACCAACTCTTTCCCCATCTTAATTGATTAAAAGATCTTCTTATGTGCACTCCTGGCATGAAGAGTTAAGACCATCCATCTTGAGAAAGGGAAGAAGATGGAATTCAGTTCCCACATTTCCTTGGACAAGGAGGACTTTCAGCTGATTGCCTTTCTTGACTAATGTTGGAGATGTGGCAGTCTCCTTCCTCTGTTTTCTCTCTGCTCCTTGTACTTTCTCTTTTTCTCTGTAAGGCTGCAAAGAGCAATCAGCTTGGTGTAGCAGAAAGTGGATGAAGTGTCTGTGACAGGTAGATGCCATAGAAGTGATCAACTTCTTTTGTGTTCCCCCTGAAATTCAGATAATGTATAAAGAATTTTGGTGCCTGCCTAAACAGGCAAAGAAGGGAGAGAGTGGGGAAAAAAACCAGCCAAAAACCAAACCAATGACCTTATTTAGAGGTAGTAGATTTAATAACTTCTAATGGAATTAGATTTCATGCTCATCTCTTTCCTGCACAGGTTTGTTTGGTTTGGTTTTCAGTTTTTTGTTGGTTTTTTTTCCCCCTCCTTCCCTCTAGCCTACTGCCTTCTGCAGGGAATCAGTATGTAGACATTCTCCTAGAGCAGCTGCATGATGGTGCCCAAGCTGCAGGGTCATGCCCTAGCATAATACATGATGAGACAGTGGGTTTGAATATGCTTAACCCTGTGCAGGTGCACAGGGAAGAAGATGGATGCAAGGAATTTCCCCCCTCACCCCCTTGCCTCTGTGCAGGGAGTGGGGAGGAGGAACCATCTCTGAAACTCCTTTCACAACACTGTGTGGTGCTGTGGGAATCTAGTCCAGACTAGAAGGGAGTCTAGCCCCAGGCACAGTGCCTTGGGGAGCAGCTGCCAGTGTTGAGTCCTCCTTTAGCTTCCCTACCTTCCCCACATAAGCAGAGATCTGCAACTGTGGCTTTTCCTAGAGCTGTAATAATGCAAACTAATTGCCAGGGTGCAGCAAAGCAAGCTGAATCACCTGCCCCAAACCATGGAGCACTTCCTGCATTGCCATTCTCTGCCTCCACAGAGTAAAAATCAAAAAAATTAAAATCCTAGGGATCTCTCACAGCCTCTCAGGCTGCAGCTGAAGGGTGGGAGTATTTGGAACTTCACTGCTAGCTCTGTGGTCTGTTTGATTTGGGGGAAGCAGGAGGTGCAGACCTCCCCCAGTGTGCTGTGCCAGAGTAAGATGCCTCTCCCTCAACACTGCTTTAGTAAATATCCTGGGTCAATGCTAGGTAAAAACTGCCATGTTAGGTTGTCCTGGAGGGAATCTGTAACCAGTTTTGATGAGAAAGGAATCTTCCAGTGCATAATGACATGGGAGCAGTGTCCTTTCAGCTTTTATTGATACCATGGTCCTGGACAAATGGGAAAGAATTAGGATGAAAAAAAAATGGCCTCAAGTGGTACCAGGGCAGGTTTAGGTTGGATATTTAGAAGTGACTTCTTCACTGAAAGGCCTCTCAAGGGCTGGAAGCAGCTGCCCAGGCAAGTGGCTGAATCCTCATCCCTGGAGGTGTTCAAAAGCCACAGAGATGTGGTGCTGAGTGCCATGATTTAGCACCAGTCTTGGTAGAATTAGAGCCCAAACTTACTTTTAAAATCTGGAATCCTGTCTGGAGGTGGAATTACATTTGAAAGACAGGAGGAAAGTCCCCTTTGGAAACCAATTTCTTCCTTGTGTTAAAGGACTGCATCCCTGGTGGGGGTGGTGCTTGTCTGCAACTTAGCAGAACCATTGTTTAATTTGTATTGCTTTTACACAACAATTTCTCTCCCCATTTTATTTCTACATCTCAATCCACACAGCCCCTCTGTACCTGAAGGGCCTCACTGGATTCAACCAGCATCAGTAGTCAGTAAATCTTAGCTGGATTAAATCATTACCCCCTGAGCCTGCTAACTACTGCATTGTGGGTAACTTTACTCAGGGATTAGCCAAACCCAGATTTGTAGGCTCATCTGGGTGGAGCTGTTTGTAAATAAGAAGGGTTTGTTAGGCTTGAGGTATTAATGACTCCAGTGGTGTGGTTCATTTATTTCCCATTAAACATTTATACACAGGTGAAGCTTGGGGGCGTCGAGATAAGGAGCATCCCAAAGGAGGTTTCTTTGTGTGTATTTCATCACACAGCTTTATGGATGTGAAAGATGCCTTCAGCTCTGCTGTGTTAAGGAAAGTAGTGGTGGGGAATTGAGTGAACAGGCTGCTTAGAGAGGTGGTGGAGTTGCCATCTCTGAAGGCATTCCAAACCCACCTGGGCACCTTCCTGTGTGGTTTACTCACAAGGAATCCTGCTCTCGCAAGGGGCTGGACCAGTGCATCTTCAGAGCTCCCCTCCAACCCCTACCATTCACAGAAACACCCAGGTGAGCAAGCCCACTCAGGAGCACCAAGTCCAACCTAGAACCCTACTCAACATGATTCACCTTAAACCATAGCCCTAAGCACCACATCCAAAGGACCCTTAAACACATCAGTGCTGGTGACACCACCACCTCCCTGGGCAGCTCATTCCAGTCCCTGACCATTCCCTCTCTAAAAAACTTTTTCCTAATATCTAATCTAAACCTCCTCAGTCTCAGCTTGAGGCTTTTGTTCAATCTCCAGTTCCCTGTGAGAAGAACTCAGCAGCAGCTTCTCCACAATGTCCCTTCAGGTAGCTGTAGACAGCAATGAGCTCTGCCCTCAGCCTCCTCTTTTTCAAACACCCCCAGCTAGAAGTATCTAAGGACATTTAGATGATATTTATACTACCTGATTATTCAACACCCAGAACAAAGCATCCACATTTTGAATGTAGCAGTGCCAGGATGGGTCCCAAATGTGACTGAGTCCCTCTGGAGCATCAGACCCTGTCTGCAGCAGGAGGAATGCTGAACTCCTTAGAATGGTGATGTGATCCAGGGGCAAACCTTCCATCCTTCTAGAAGAAGCAAAACGTTGCTTTCAGACAAATAATAACAGCAAATATTTTGTGCTTCTAGTAGAAATGCCAACACTCTGTTAGCTCCTTGGCATCATGGCAGGCCAGTCTGCAGCAGACACCAGCACTGCCCAGCTCCCAGTCACCTGTCTGGGTTGTGGCTTCCGTGGTGCAGCCAACCCAGACCAGGCAGAGGCACTTTCACCATGTCCACAGCTGACTCCCTCAAGGTAGCTTCCCATGGGCTTCTCTCGGTCCTGGAGACACAATTACCTCAACACAACACTCTGGCCTTGATGGCTGAGATTATAGGACTGTTACTGGGGACTCGAGGACAGGTTCACACCGCGAACACATCACCTCTTTGCTCTGGAAGCTGAAGCATTTGGCTAATCCTCAGGTATAATAGCCCAACTTCTCCCTCCTGCCCTCTGCATGACCCCAACCTGATCTGGAGGAGCCACTCCTCCCGAAGGTCAGAGATAATTCATGTGGTGTCATGCTGTGTCATTCATGACGAGTGACTGAATTGGTATGATGAATGGGGAAGGGTCAGCCAGAGCACTAACCCTAGAACAAATTTGTGGGGCCACCACTGTCACTTCAGTTAGGCTCTGCATAGAGCCCCTCAGGCTTTCTGCCTCAAGAATGAGGCAGCTCATCCCTCAGAGGAACTGAGGGGGTTTTTCCTTCCCTGACTCTAGGAGAAGAGAGTGAGAAGCATTTGTAATTGTGTAAAAACTAGGAGCACCAAGACTGGTCCATCGAGTTGATAAGAAGCCTTAAATCTCCTTAGGAAGTGGCACAGAAAACTGCTGAAACTTGGCATTCTGAACTCTTCTCACCTCTTTTTTTAAAGGAGACTCTTTTCTCACATCATCTCAGACCTCTTTCACTCTCCCCCCTACCCCAAGTTATAATTCTGACAGTTTCTCAGGGACCAATTGCTGGTGAGGGCTCTGAGCTCTGCCAGTCACAACTGCATCCCAGCATTTTTACAGACTAAACCCCAAACCAGTCTGTTTCTCAGGATTTTCTCACCTGGAACAAAGAACAGATGATGCACAGGCTTGAACAGAGGTTTCTGAGTGCTCTGATCTTTGTGCTCTGACCCACATCTTAAAATGCCATCTGCCAAAGGCCCACAAAAAAGCCTTTGAGACAATTAATTTCCATTTTAGATCAGAAATTAACCCTGTTTAAAAGGTTTTACTCTACCACCTGCACCAAAATAACTGAGGCTGTGTAACTTCTTTAAGCTACACTGAGATAGAGCTCATATCATGATGGTAGAGCTGCATCCTTTCAAGAGCTGTATTAATCTTTTCTGATAAAATCAAATTCTTCTCTCCTCTCTCTCCCAAATATGATATTGGTATGCTAAAACCCCCCAAACCTTCTGAAGGCCATATCTGAACTAAGAGACAAACCTATTTGCCACCTTCTGGTTTTCAGTGTTTCTGAGCTAGTGGTGAGGAAGAAGAGGGTCAGGCTCCCAGGGCCAGTGTGCCATCAGGGCACTTGGTACATAGCAGAGACCTGGATTTTGGGGATTACTTCACTGCTGTGTTATGGCCACCTCTGGGTAAGTTGTGACATGGACCAAGATGCAGAATCTTGCCCATTTGATGTAGTTCTCTTTGTCAGCCTTCCTCAGCTGCTTGCCCCAGGAACTTGCTGTCAGTGCTGAGGAGAAATCTCTGCTCCATGGGATGAATGTGGCCCTTTGCACTGCGCTCCACTGTGAGGTGTGAGATTTGCCAGTGCTCCTCGGGCAAAGTTCTCACTGTTGTCAATGGGAGTTTGGCAGGAGGGGATTGGCATTGTCAGGACTCCTACTCCCTCCTGCCTACTGTTTGCACAGCAGCAGGACTAAAATTCTCACAGGCAGTTTTATTCACCTGCTTTTGGCAGGCCTAGCACTCTGTAGATGTGGCACTCAGGGACGTGGTTTAGCAGTGGGCTTGGTGCTGTGAGGGTTACAGTTGGACTTGATAATCTTGAAGGCTTTTCCCAACCCAAACAATTCCATGATTCTATGTTTTTGTGGCCAACAGGTTCTTACTCTGGGATGTGCTCAGGTAAAACTACCTTTTCTGCTGGGAGCTTTGCTTGCCTCAGGTCTACAGGCACAAACACAAAGCCCCTTTCTCGTGTTGCTCTAATTCCAAAAGAGCTTAAAATGTAATAATAAAATATTGCAGGTATTTACTCCACAGTATGGATTAGGCCTCCCTTAGCTGCTTAGGAGAAGGGAAGATAATTTAAATGGCAGATAGTTTTGTCATTTGAAAATGATCTTCTCTGCAGCTGAAACACCCTTTTTTTTTTTTGTGGTTGTTGGCATGGAAACAAGTAAAGCCCACAAGTCCTTCTCCAGGCACCTTTGTCACTCCAGTAGAAGTCAATGGGAGCCTGTGGAAAATCAGATGTCAGATACCCTACTTTTATCTCAAAAAAAATCAGATTTTGAGAATTGGCTTCCTTTTGAAGAAAGTCTTTCTTGAAGTGGTGACCTGGAGCAGTTTGAAGACAGGATGTATATTCAGAGTTGAGGTTAAATATTTCAGGCCTAACAGCTCCTTCCACACCTTCTGGTTCCTGTGTTGCATAACAATGAGATCAAATCATAGAACAGTAGGGGTTGGAAGGGACCTCTGGAGATCATCCAACAACACCTTGCCAAGGCAGGTTCACCTAAAGAAGGCTACACAGGAACATGTCCAGGTGGGTTTTGAATGTCTCCAGAGATGGAGACTCCACTGATTCTCTCTGGGCAGTCTGCTCCACTCAAGTTAAAGAAGTTCCTCCTGGTGTTTAGATGGGAATTCCTATGTTGAAGTTTGTGCCCATTACCTCTTTTGTGCCTTCCTGTAGCTCAGGATCACAGAATCATTGAAACTGGAAAAGACCTCTGAGATGACCAAGTCCAGCCTGGGACATCAGCTAAACCATGCCACCAAGTGCCACATCCAATCTTTTCTTAAAGACCTCCTGGGACAGTGACTCCACCACCTCCCTGGGCAGTCCATTCCAGTGCCAGCTGGGTGGGCACAATGTCACTTTAACAAGTGCCTGGATGTTGCTTATGACATTCTACTTCTTGCCCCAGTTGTTGTAGGATCAAGTAGAAGAGGTCCTGGATAACCATGGTGAGCTTTGTTCCCTTTCCAGGCTGGTGTTAGGCTGAGCCTACAGATAGTTTGCAGATTGTGATGCTTAATATTTCTCTCTAGTGCTAATTCAAGAGAGGAAACAAAAAAATCTTCTCCTCCATATCTGACTTTATGGTACTATGGGGCAAACCACCATCATTTTGTGAGGAGAAGGGAGGGCATTTCACTGGAGTGCCATGGTTTAAGACAGTCTCTCTTCCCCATCCCAAAAATGATCCCCAGGAAGGCAAAACTGCAAGTAGGAGTGTGCTGATCAGTGAGGGAGGTTTTTAACTGTCTTCTTGGAATAGAAAAAGGGAAATTTTCTTTTATTTTTTTAACTGTTTGAAAATGAAACCAGAAGGAGGATGACTTTGGAACCTGTCAGGTCGGACAAGGTGGTGATTAAAACACACCCCTAGTCCTGAAGTAGTTTCTAAAGTGACTGGCTTCTGTGGGATTGCATCACAGCTTCTGATTGAGGGAAGTGCTGACAGAGGGGGAAAGGAACATGCTTAAGGGAAAGAACTTCCATTCTCTTCCTTACTTTCCCAGGAAACCAATGCATCTCTCTGTGAGGGAACAGGAATTAGAAGCTTTCCCCGGTTTCATCTCTCTTAAAGGTGGCACATCATGCTGAAAAAAGGAGAGGCATGGGTACAGGACAGCAGGAATTTGAGTTGTGCCTGTGGTATGTGGTGTTGCAAGCTGCTGGTGAGTGGCAGTGAGGACTGGGATGGGCTGAGCAAGCACAGCTTCGTGTAGGACAAATGGGGAAAACTGAATCTTGGAACTGTACGTTTAGTGCCGAAGCCTGGCTTCAGGAAAGGTCTTGCTAGGTGTGGAGAAGCTTCTGACAGGTGACTGGAAGGGATGGAGCTCTGCTCATGGCTTGTGCCAGTGCTTTGACAGTCCTTCCTCCCTGAGTGAGTGTAGCTGGGGTATGACTCGGGAGACTTTTCCGCTCGAACTCCTGTGCTTTCGTGTCCCAGGGTCAAAGCAGAAACCTGAAAATCTCAGTGTGGAAGCTGTCCTTGACTAAACTGCTCCAAAAAGCACCAACACTGACGTGCAGTCTCTGTGCCCCCACCCTGCTGCTCTGGCTGCCGGTGCCCTTCCATCGAGGGCAGGCTCAGCAGCTCCGGCCGCGGATGCTGGCAGGGGCTTGTGCTTGCGTTTCCCCCCCGTGCTCCCCGCCCCAGCCGCATACCCCGGGAGGCCGAGACCCCGCGGCTCTGCGG
>VWZE01024406.1:125928-145454 GCA_013396675.1 Eubucco bourcierii | reverse complement strand
GCCAGCCCGCTCCGACCGCGGCGGCGGCAGCGCCCCGGGGGGGTCCGGGCGGCGCCAGCGCGGGCTGGCCCCAGGCAGCGCTCTCGGAGCCCGGCACGGCCCCGCACCGGCGCTTGAGCGGCTTTCGGGTCACGGAATCGGGGCATCGTTGGGGTTGGAAAAGCCCTTTGAGATCGCCGAGTCCAATGATTCGCTGACTCTGCCCAGGCTGAACCGTGGCCCTCAGCACCACTTCTCTGCGGCTTTGAAACGCCTCCAGGGGTTGGCATTCAGCCACCTCCCTGGGCAGCCTGTGCCAGTGTTTCAGAACGCGTTCAGTGAAGAAGTTTCTTACTATGTCCAACCGGCCCCTGGTGCAACTTGAAGCTGTTTTTTCTTATTACTAAGGACCGAAGACCAACCCCGACCTGGCTCAGCCTCTTTTCAGGGAGCTGTAGAGAGTGAGGTCGCTCTTCTCCAGGCTGAACAATGCCAGTTCCCTCTGCTGGTCCTCACAAGACCTGTTCTCCAGACTCCTTCACCAGCTTTGTTGCCCTTCTCTGGGCACACTCCAGGATCTGTTTTCTCTCCAGCTCCTGAATGCTGCTGAAGCTCCCCACCGCAACTGGAGCTGCCTGTGCCCACAGCCCCAGTTGCTGCTAATGGAAGAGTTAGCAGCAGAAACCAGGAAAATCCTTCTGTAGTTCCCACCCCCATTGTTAAGAACTTCAGAGATTCCCAGAGATCGTGCTGGGATTAGGGTAAAATCGCTCCCCCTCGCTGGTTTGATTTCATAGCAGGGATAATCAGATTACTCCCCATCTAGATTCCTACATCTCCAATATAATCACAGAATTCTAGCAGGGTCGGGGTTGGAAAGGACTTCTGGAGATCCTGCAACCCAGCCCCTCTGCTAGAGCAGGATCACCCAGGAACAAATCCAGCTTTGGTTCTGAATGCCTCCAGAGAAGGAGGCATTTCCACAACCTCTCTGGGCGGCCTGTTCCAGGGCTCTGCCACCTTCAAAGTGAAGAATTTTTTCCCCCTTATGTTTAGATGTAACCTTCTGTTGTTCTGGTTTATGCCCACAGCTCCTTGCCCTGGTGCTGGACAATAATAATGCACTATTGGTTTGTCTCCCTCTGGCTTGTCCCTGAGTACCAAAATAGACAAGTTGAAATATTACCTATCTACAGCACATCTCTTTTGGTGCATACCAAGGGTGTGTAGCCACCATGCTGATGAAGAGAGCCTTTTATGGTGGGAGTTACAGGTCTCTAGGAAAGGTGTGCATGTGCAGTACTGGGTTGAAAGGTTCAATATTCAGGGTTTGGTTTTTTTTTGCACCTGTTGAAAACTTAGTGGTGTAAATGTCTGTGTATGCAGGCAGGTGCACTGCTCTTGGTTGGAGTGCTGAGATGTTGCAAGGAGGAAATTTAAAGGAGCTGCTCTTTCCTGCTGTGGTGTGGTATGGTGAAAGGATTAGGGCTGGTGGGGTCAGTGAAACTCATATCTGTGGTTCTCACTTAACCTTTTAGGTGTACATGTGAAGGGTTTGTTGACAGTAGAATGCATCTTCCAGAGGAACTGGGAGTCGAGGTTATACTGGGCTTGAAGATGGAGTTTCAATTAGCTTTGGCTCTTAAAGCAAGGGATGTAGATTTGGGGTTGATGGAGTGGGAAAGTGAAAGGGGACACTGGGACACAGGGATTCTGTCATCATTACTGCACTTTTCAAATGAGTAGTGGATGCTTTTCATCTCAGGAAATAAGGTTGTGTTGGGTGCCAAAATGTAGGGCCCCAGCTTTGAGAAAATGCTACCTTGCTGCCTTCTTGTCAAGGTCACAGCAGCTCCGTGACAGACTGGAAACAACCTGAGAGTTGTAGCCCCTTAGCCTCTTGCTGCAGGCAGCAGGGAAAAGAACTGTGGAGCTATAACTTAAGGAAAAAGAAGAACCATAATGAAGATGGTGCAGGAGCCAACTTAGATGCCTGGAAGGGAGAAGCAGAGAGTTAGAGCTGAAAAGATGAAGGACCTCATTGAACCTGAAGTGGCTCATTAAGTGCAATGCAGCCTCTGTGTGTGCACAGTGGCAGGGTTTTTTTTTTTTTTGTAAGATATGTGCAAAGCTCAAACTGGGTAGGGTGGGAGAAATAGGGGGGAAACAGTTCCCCTTCTAGAAATACTGAAGTTAACTATTGCTATTTATAAGGAAGGGAATTGAATTACTGTATGCTTAGTTGGTAGTAATGTGCACAGTCCATTTTAGAACAGTCTGGAGAAGGGGAGCTGCTTGTGTGTAAGGAAATGGAGCTGTCTGCTATTCCCAGCTCTTGATTCTGAAATGCCAAACGCTTGCTCTGTGCTTTTTCCACAGACAAGTTGAGGGTAATAAGTTTGTTTCTCTGGACCTTTGTGCATGGAGTTGTAAGGCAGCAAATATCCACTGGATTGAACACAGTGTAGCTAAACCAAAGGCAGATGGGAGACAAGAGTTGGAAACTCAACTACATACATTGGGATAAGAATATTGAATAGCAAAACGTTTTTAAGAGGTTCTTAGAGCCTTGGGGCACTGTTCCTGAAGCATGGGTTGGTTTTTGGGTTTTTTTTTGCCATTACTGCCAACACATCAAAAATCATACCAATATTTACCCATGTTTGGGGCTTCCCTGGCTCCCCACAGTGCTACCAGAAAGGTTCAAGAGGGGTAAGTGCAGAGTCCTGCCCCTGGGAAGGAACAGGCTGCACCAGTACAGGTCAGGAGGTGATCTGCTGGAGAGCAGCCCTGTGGAGAGGGACCTGGGAGAGCTTGGGGACAAGAAGCTCTGCATGGCACAGCAATGTGCCCTGGTGGCCAAGAAGGCCAATGGGATCCTGGGGAGTGTGGCCAGCAGAAGGAGGGAGGTTCTCCTGCCTCTCTACTCTGCCCTGGTGAGATCTCAGCTGGAATATTGGATGCAGTTCTGGGCTCCCNTTGTGCCCTGGGATAGGACAAGGGGCAGTGGATGGAAACTACAGTACAGAGAGTTCCACTTCAACAAAGTGAACTTTCTTCCTCAAAGGAGGAAGAACTTGGCCTGGAAGGGTCCCAGGATCCCTGGCACAGGCTGCCCACAGAGGCTGTGGAGTCTCCTTCTCTGGAGCCTTTCCAGCCCTACCTGGCTGTGTTCCTGTGCACCCTGCACTAGGTTATGGTCCTGCTTTGGCAGGAGGTTGGGCTGAATGATCTCTGGAGGTCCCTTCCAACCCCTGACATCCTGTGAAGACTGAGGATTTTTTGGCCATTTGCCAAGTGTTTCATGAACTTCAGATGATGGTCGTTGCTGCTGTGCAAAGCAGCACAGAATTAAATCAGTGCCATGCTGGCTATGGGGGGAAAAAAAGAAGAGAGATCTGGAGAAAGACATCTGCTTGCAGTGCTGACCTCTTAGGAAGAGTGACCAAGGAATTCCTGTCATTGCTACTGCAGTGTTGAGATCTCATGATGTGAAAATAGGAAGTGCACTGTTTCTTGTAAAGGGTCTCAGCCATGTGTGCTGCTTAATACAACTTCCTGGCAGGTCCCACACTGATAGCATTTAGCCTTGTGGGGACCATTTCTCAGTTATGATTCAGATTAAGCTGACAGGCTTTGATGCAAACTGGATTTCCAGGGGGACTTGTTGCAGAGTGGTTTGCAACCAGAGTGCTCAGCTGAAGGGTTCTCAGCCTGCTTTTAATCTTTAACTGGACACTGAAGTCCTGTTTTGTGGTGTTTGTCAAATAATTTCCTGAGTTGTCTGTCTGCTGCTTTTAACCCTCCAGAAACTTAGCTGGACAGGCTCCTCTGCGGTGTCCCCTTAACATCTTGCCTGCCCACAGAGGAAATCTTTAAACACTTCTGCAGTTTCTCATCCTTTGCATGAGAACTGATATTTACCCAGCTTGTCTCAATGAGGATGTGACTAAGGAGTTGGGGAGGGCATGGAAATATCCCCAGGGATGGGTCCTCCAAGGAGACAGTATTTTGACCAGTCCTGCCTGTGGGATGCTGCCAGCTTGCTTTACACAAAGTGTGGCCTTGGGCTGGTGCTGATGGCAGCAAAACAAATTTGGAACAGGTTGTGATAAAGTGAGTTCTCCTGGGAAGTGGAAAAGGGAGTGATAAATATCTGCTCTGCCCTGCTAAGACCTCATCTTGAGCACTGCCTTCAGGTTTGGGCTCCCCAGTTTCAGAGGGACAGGGATCTGCTGGAGATGGTCCAGCAGAAGGCTGTGAGGATGCTGAGGGGACTGAACACTGCCTGGGGAGGAGAGGCTGAGGGACCTGGGGCTGCTTAGTCTGCAGAAGAGAAGGCTGAGAGGGGATTAAATCAGTGTTTCTAAATAGCTGGGGGTCAGGAGGGGGGGGACAGGCTCTGCTCACTGCTGCCTGGAATAGGACAAGGAGCAATGGATGGAAGCTGCAGCACAGGGAATTCCACTTCAACAGGAGGGAGAACTTCTTGCCTGGAAGGGTCCCAGAGCCCTGGCACAGGCTGCCCAGAGAGGCTGTGGAGTCTCCTCCTCTGGAGCCTTTCCAGGCCTGTCTGGATGTGTTCCTGTGTGACATGATCTAGATTCTATGGTCTGCTCTGGCAGGGGGGTTGGACTGGCTGAGCTTTTTGGGTCCCTTCCAACCCCTGACATCCTGTGAGCCTCTGATCCTTAAACTGATCACAGAAGAGTGAAGATGTCCTTGTTGGGAGCTGCCCTCTAATGCACCAACTCTTGTAAGATGATCACAGAATGTCAGGGGTTGGAAGGGACCTTGAAAGCTCATCCAGTCCAAGCACCCTGCCAGAGCAGGATCATCTAGAGCAGGTCACACAGGACATCTAGGAGCTTGGCAAAGGATTCCTATTACCTTGTGGGTTTTCCAGTATTTTTCTCTTCAGGGAAAGGAATTTGTCTGTTCCAAAGACTTAGAAAAGATTTCTCAGGATTTTGGGTGCCTAGGTCATAGAATCATGGATTGGTTTGGGTTGGAAGGGACCTCAAAGCTCATCCAGTTCCAACCCCTTGCCGTAGGCAGGGACACCTCCCACTAGAACAGGTTGCTTAAGGTCTCATCCAACCTGGCCTTGAACACCTCTAGGGAAGTTGTGGTTCTGTGCTTCTGTGCTCCACAACCTCCCTGGGCAACCTGTGCCAGTCTCTCACCACCCTTACTGGAAACAACTTCTTCCTGACATCCAGTTTCAATCTCCCCTCTGCCACTTCAAGCCCATTCCCCTTGTCCTGGCATTCCCAGACCTTGTCAATAGTCCCTCCCCAGCCTTCCTGTAGCCCCCTTCAGATCCTGCAAGGCCACTCCAAGCTCTCCTGGAAACCTTCTCAAGGCTGCTCAGCCCCAACTCTCTCAGCCTGTCCTCACAGCAGAGCTGCTGCAGCCCTCTAAGCATCTTGGTGGCCTCCTCTGCACTGGCTCCAACACTTCCATGTCCTTCCTGTGCTGGGGGCTCCAGAACTGCACCCAGGACTGCAGGTGGGGTCTGAGGAGAGCTGAGCCAAGGGGCACAATCCCCTCCCTTGCCCTGCTGCCCACACTGCTCTTGCTGCAGCCCAGCACACAGTTGCTGTCTGGGCTGCACTCACACTGCAGCCTCAGATTGAGCTTTTCCTCACCCCAGACCCCCAGGGCCTGTTCCTCAGGGCTGCTCTCAGCCATTCCCCACCCAGCCTGGAGCTGTGCTTGGCATTGTGCCTACCCAGGTGTAGGACCTTGCACTTGGCCTTGTGGAATGTCCTGAGGTTGGCCTGGGCACAGCTCTGCAGCCTGTGCAGGGTGGCACTCAGCCTTTCTTCCAAATGGAATGACTCAGCAGTCCTCAGCACAGGTACCCTCTCACTAGGTCTGGGTGAGTCTGTTTCATCCTTCTTTCTTTCTGCAGCCAAGTAACCTTCTGTTCACACATTTATTGGGTTTTTTTTCAGTATCTGCTACCACTCATGATTTCCATCCTTGATTTCAAAAGGAACTAGGTGTTTGGGTTTGTTTTGTTTTGTTTTTTTAATAGCCTTGTCTGCAGCTTTAAACTGGAGACTGCAAACTGGGAGCAAGCCAGGAAAAACTCAGAGCAGTGATGGCAAACAGCATGGGGTGTGTGAAGCTGGTAGTGAGAGAAAGAGGGCAGAGGCCAGGATTTGTGTCCAGTAACTAGGAGCACGTACAGGGTGCAAAAATTATTGCTCTGCCTAATGTAAAGATTCTCTTTGCTGTCAGTGTCATCTTGTGCTAGACTGGAGAGGTTGCTGCTGTGATCCATAAATCTTTATTCTGAAGGAGTTCTGTGGTGTTGGTGTTCCTGGCTTTGAATTTTGTCAAGGACAGATCTGCTGGGTGATAAAGCAGGCAACTATTTTATTTGCCTTCATTTGTTGTGTTTAAACATTCTCACATCAGCTGTGGTCCCTCCTGTGTTCACGTTTTCAACACAGAGTCAACTCTTTGGCTGGGTGGGGCTGAGCAGGTTGCTTTCTAACAGAGCATCTTGGTGATAATGCCACAAGTAGGTGTGCTGGGGGGGTTGTGTGTGAGCAATTCTTGGGTTTGATAGCAGTCTGGGGAGTGTTCTGCAGCACATGGGCTTGCCAAACTACTGCAGGGTGGGCATCCTGCTGCAGTCAGGCTGGTGTGCTTCTCTGCAGCTTCATTTTGTGCTGCTGGCTGGTGAGATTGGAGCTGGGTTGTTTTTTTGGAGGGAAAGGCTGCTCTTTGATTCTGAGAGAAATTAGGCCAGTGAAACAGAGCCCCAGTGACACTCCTGCAGGTCATAGGAACTCAAGGTGGGCATTTGGAAGGCATTGTGAACTGTAGCTGTGTTGGATGTTACCCTGTAGACATCAGCATCGTTTTGAAATGATCAGTGACTCACTGGTGCAGTCTAATCACCAGAGGCATGCCCAGCACTGAGCCATCAGTCACTCCTGAGCTGACAACAGAACCTGATGTGTGCTCTGTGCCTGCCCCAGAGCCCCGTTATAAATCCTGTGGATGGGGGAACATGTGTTCCTCCTAACACACCTGCTACACAGGCCTGCCCTCAGCCTCTCACAGCATCCTCTTATGGATAGGCATCATCATCATCAGGCCTCAGTAGGGCTGCTTCTGCTTGGCCACACTGGCAGGAGATGTTCTGTGAAGCTGAACAAAGCACCTCCTGATCTCCACCCTGCGGCTCCACTGGTGTTTGTTGTACTTGTGTAGGTCTTGTGCCCGGTTCTGGGCTCCCCAGGTCAAGAGGGACACTGGAGTGAGTCCAGTGGAGGCTGGGAGGTTGGTGAAGGGACTGGAACATTTGTTTGATTGGGAAAAGCTGAGAGACCTGGGGCCTGGAGAAGAGAAACCTGAGAGGGGATCTCATTAATGTTTATGAATATGTGAAGGGTGGGTGGCAAGAAGGAGCCAGGCTCTTGCCAGTGGTACCCAGAGACAGAACAAGGGGCAAGGGACACAAACTGGAACAGAGGAAGGTCCATCTCCATGTGAGCAAAAGTGCTTTACTGTGAGGGTGACACAGCCCTGGAGCAGGCTGCTCAGAGAGGTTGTGGAGTGTCATCCTCTGGAGACTTTCAAGACCCATCTGGAGGCATTCTTGTGTGACCTGCCCCAGGTGATCCTGCTTCGGTATGGGGTTTGGACTCAGTGATCTCCAGAGCTTCCTTCCAGCCCCTACCATTCCATGATTCCATGCCCTGTGTAATAGGCACCTCCAGTGCACACAGTCATTCTTGAGCTCCCACAACCTGGTTTGTGGAGCAAGCATTTGACATTCGAAGCACTGGGAGGGAGAGCAGTGGGCTTTGGCTGTGCCCAGAGCAGTGAGTAGGGTTGGCAGTGGAGGCTGGAAGCACAGAGTGAGGAGCATGGATTCAAAGAGTGCTGTGAATGGGTGCTGCACAGAACAGCACTCAGTGGATGGTTGTCTTTCAGTGAAGACAAAGCTACTCCTGCAGCTCCTGACTTGACTTCTCTGTGGAAGCTTATGGTGTGCACAGCCCTTGGCACTTACTTTTGCACATGCCAAACATGCTCTGTAGTCTGAATCTCTCAGTATTTCTTTTGAAGTTAACCAGATGTTGGTGCAGATGTTCCTGGGCCACAACTGAAAGAACTGTGGAATGGAGAAGACCATGAGGCTGACACATGGAAAGATCCAACAGTTTTGGTGTGGTTTAGCTGGGAACTGCTGAATTGAACAAAACAATTAGCATCAGTAAAGAGCATTTCAGTGCTGTGTGCCAGGGAAATAAGATGGAAATAAGAAGGATGTTTTGATACCTTTTAAAGGAGTTGTGGTTCTTGGTGTATTTCATGAACTTTGGCAGTGGGAGTAAAGCATCCATTTTCCACTGGAACATTGAGGTGTTCTTGTCATTCACTGCCTGGTGCTGGAGGAAGAGAAAGCCCAAGCAGTACAGTGAGGGTGGTGAGACACTGGCACAGGTTGCCTGGGGGAGGTTATGGATGTCCCCTCCCCAGAGGTGTTCAAGGCCAGGGTGGATGAGGCCTTGAGCAACCTGGGCTAGTGGAAGGTGTCCCTGTTTGTGGTGGTGGGGTTGGAACTGGATGATCTTTAAGGTTCTTTGCCACCCAAACCATTCTGTGATTTCTTCAGCCAGGACTCAACATTTTAGCCTGCAACTGGAGCGCCAGTCGGCTTGTGCACAGCCCGATCCTCTGCCAGTTCTTCCCTCCTGCTCTTCCAAGGCTGGTATGAATTCCAGTCTCCTTCCAGCCTCATGCTGAGAGGCAGGCATGCAACTTTCTTGCTCGTATTCCAAGCAGCTATCTGATAGAAGCTGGCAGGGTGGTGGAAGGCTGTCGTGGAAGGCTGTGGTCTCCTCCCAGAACAGTGCTTTCCTTAGGAGCGGAGCTGGCAAAGGGCAGAGGACCTGCCCCGTCCGCACAGACAGTGCAGTGCCCACACCTGCTGCTGCTGAGGTGGGGAGCAAGGTGGGGAGAAAGGCAGTGCAAACAGTGGCTCTGTGTAATTAAAGCTGGACCAGCCATCTTTGCTGCCTTCCTCCTGCAGCATGAAATAAGAGCGAGACTGAGGGGTTGGCTTCTGGCGATCTCGCTGTGGCAGCATGAAAAATGAGGAGGAGTGCGATAAGAAACGAATAATTTATGTTCCAAGCACAGACTCACACCAGTGTTGGAGGGGAATTTGTGCCAATAACTCCTACTAACTCAGAAAGGCACCCAATCTTTTATTGCACAAATTATTAACGACCAGAAAATAAATGACTCCGTAATCAGATTGGTGCTGCCGGCGCTTTCCCTTTCTCCTCTTGTTGGTGTAAATTCTGAAGCTAGTCCACCCCTGAAGCTGAGGCACTGGGAACTTTTACTGGCCCAGTGCCCTGCCTGACAACAGAAACAGATTAAACAAGGATGAAACAGGAACGTCCTGCTATCTCTTGGCCTATCAGAGATGGGTTTACTCAACAAACATGTTCTGGGCCCTCCAGCAGTAACAGCTCTGGAGGTACAAAGGGATCTCTCTGGAGGTACAAAGGGATCTCTGATTTGGGACTCAGTTGCATAGCCATGGGAAAAGTCAAACAGCAGCACTGTGAAACTCTGATTATGAAAATCATAGAATCACAGAATGGTTTGGGTTGGAAGGGACCTCAAAGCTCATCCAGTTCCAGCCCCCTGCCATAGCCAGGGACACCTCCCACTAGTACAGGTCACTCAAGGCCTCATCCAACCTGGCCTTGAACACCTCCAGGGAGGGAGCAGCCACAACCTCCCTGGGCAACCTGTGCCAGTGTCTCACCACCCTCACTGCAAACAACTTCCTCCTAACATCCAGTTTCAGTCTCCCCTCTGCCACTTCAAACCCATTCCTCCTCATCCTGTCATTACAAGGCCTTGTCAATAGTCCCTCCCCAGCCTTCCTGGAGCCCCCTTCAGATCCTGCAAGGCCACACCTCTGAGGGTCCCTTCCAACCTGATGCAATTTGTGAACCTCCTCTTGGCCCTGTCCCTGTCCAGGCTCCTTTCTTCATCTCCTTGCTCTGTGCTCTGGGCTGCTGCTGTTGTATTCCATGTGCTGGAGTTTTTCAGCACTCATGCTGAGCACCTGCAGCAGTTAGTGACATATACAGGGGCTGTGAGTTCTCAACCCTTCTTCCATTAGGCCAAAAAGAATTTCAACCTTGTGCTTCTATGGAGAGAGGAGCAGGAGGAATTTGGTTTCACTCAGACAGTCTCCCTCTGGAAAAGAAGCATGGAAAATTTTCCCTGTCATCCAATGATTACATCCTGTGATCTTTCTTGAATGAAAATCTTTATTATGGTGAAGCAGAAAAGAAGCACTGATGAAGATTGAATCATCCCAAAGAGGAAAGATGATGACTTCTGGATTTGCTGTGAGTTCCCTTCTGTTTACATGGTGCTTTGTGTGAAGGTGGCAATGTTCTGTGTTAGGTAGGAGTAGTCAGGAGTTTGGGTATGCTGCCAAAGCAAGATGAGGAATTTGATTTGGGCTGCAACTAGCAGATAATGTTCAGGGAGACACAAAGTGAGCTGCAATAGTAGAAGCAAACAGCTTTGAGCCCACAAGTAAATTTGGATCAAGATCTGAGCTTCACTTGAAAGTTAATGATGATAACATACTGAACCTGAATCTTGATCTGGATTTCAACCCTGGGAGATACTTGATGTTGAACCTAAAGATTGTGGGAGTTGCTGCATCCAGCCTGTGTTCCAAACCAGCCCTGGTTTGAAGCCCAAGCCATACTCTGAACCATGGAGCTATCTGTCCCTGGCTCCAAAAACAGCTGCAAGGTCCATGTCTACAATTTATGCATGGTTCTTAGAACTGTAGGATCATAGAATGGCTTCAGTTGGAAGGGACCTCTAAAGCTCATCTAGCTCCAACCCCCCTGCCAGAGCAGGATCTCCTGTACCAGATCACACAGGAACACATCCAGGCAGGTCTTGAATATCTCCAGAGAGGGAGACTCCACAACCCCCCTGGGCAACCTGTTCCAGGCTTCTGTCACCCTCACAGGGAAAAAAATTCCTCCTGATGTTTAAATGAAGCTTCCTGTGCCTCAGCTTGCAGCCAGTGCCCCTTGTGCTGTCCTTGGGCATCCCCCAGCAGAGCTGGCTCCAGCCTCCTGCCACTCACCCTGCACATATTGATCAGCATTGCTGAGGTCACCTCTCAGGCTCCTCTCTCCCAGCAGCACAGCTCCAGCTGCCTCAGGCTCTCCTCCTACCAGAGCTGTTCCATTCCCTTCAGCACCTTTGTGGCTCTGTGCTGGACTCTGAAGCAGTTCTGTGTCCCTCTTGAGCCGAGTGGCCCAGAACTGGATACACAACCATACAATAAGGAAGAGAAGTGGTCCCCTTGCTAAGTCAGCACAGTCCTTATCAATGCCACCATGTCCCTGATGGCTTCATCTGAATAGGGAGGAGGGGGAGAGTTGCTTTCTCCCTCCCCTCTCTATTTTCACAGAGAGGGGGTGTGGGTGAAGGCGACAGCAGCTGGGCTGCGCTGATGAATAATGTGCAGATTGTTCCTGGGGACCGCAAGTGTTTTATTAAGGCAGGTTCTCTTAGTCTGAATGCCCAATCACCACAGAACCATGGAACTCAAATTGCCTCACAGCTCTCTCATCAACATACTTTTAATCTCATTGACCTGTCCTTATACTACAAGGCATAAATTCAGATTTGGAGATCTTATGTCCGATCATAAATTGGGGCTGGCAGACTTCCGACCAACAGAATAAAAACTGTCTCCTCTGAGGTGGTTTTTTTTATTAGTCAGTGCTGGTCCAGCAGGCAGAGTAGAGGTGCAGTCAGCTTCTCTTAATAAACTATTCCTTAAAATAAAAAAAAAAAGAAAAAAAAAAGAGGAGGGGAAAAAACCCCACAAACACCTCAGAGTGAAATTCACAGGAGAGAGAAGGAAAAAAAAATGCCCACCATAAGAAGGTGGTGTTTAAATAACATTAATGTTGGACATGAACTTAGAATGTGGAAAAATGAATGTAAGGGTGACCACTTCTGCTAACAGCATGGAGAAGTGATAAGGAACTAAAAGGGTTTGTGCAGTGTCACTCAGGAATCCAATTTTGGCTTCAGTTCTGTGTGTTTGGGGGGCAGGCAGATATGTGCCAGCCTCAAGGATGCCTTCCTCTTGCCTTGTGCCTTTTCCTTCCATCACTGAAGTGAACAACCCAGAGGAGATCTTTAATTCCTCCCTCCCTTGTGGTTTGCAGTGTTTGATTTGGATATCAGCAGTGAGTGGGGGGACTGAAATCTCTGTGGGTTGGTGGGAATTTGGATATGAGGGGAGACTTTGCTATGCTGATACCAGGAGTTGGGTACTGCTTGTCTGAAGGGTTTCCTGGTGTGAAGAAGGAGTAGCAGCAGCAAAGCTTACTGAGGGAGGGCCCACCTGTGGGTGTTGTCGCTGCCTGTGGACTGCTCCTCCTGTTGTCACTAGAGATGTGGCATCCCAACTGCTGGTGGAACAGGTCAGAGGATCTTTTGTCTATGCACACTTCCACTTCAGAGCTGATAGGCAAAGAGCTCCTGTGAGGATTTGGAGCTGCTGGCAGCATTTCTGCTATTTTTCAAGGAGGTGCCTCTGCAAATTCAGCACACAGTGGCCACGGGGATGGGGCTGGGCTCTTCTCAGTGGTGCCCAGTGACAGGACAAGTGACAGTGTGCACAAACTAGAGCATAGGAGGTTTCACTTGAACTTAAGGATGACAGAAGACAACCTCAAGTTGCACCAGGGGAGGTTTAGGTTGGATACTAGAAGAGTCTTCTTCACTGAAAGGGTTCTCAAGCACTGGAACAGGCTACTCAGGAAGAGTCCTCATCCTCAGAGGTGTCTCAGAGCTGCAGAGAAGTCATGCTGAGGGCCATGGTTTGGCATCAGCTTTGGCAGGGTTAGAGAATGGTTGGACTGCAGGATCTGAAATGTCTTTTCTAACTGGAAAGCTGTGAGAGTCTGTGGTGGAAGTGGCTCATTTAAAGAGCTTTGCAGTGTCTTTGGGACGGTGGCAGGTGAAAGCAGCATGAGAACCTGAAGAGTTACTGCATTAATGTCCATCAGCATCTCTATCTGCCTTAAACTGCATGCTGGGCAGGCAGTACCCTGTGGTTAGCCCCTGAGGTGCTTCTCTTGCTCTTGGACCAGCAAAGCAGGACAGAAACCTCTGGTTTTGGGCAAAGGAAAAACTTCTGGCAGCTGCTCCCCTTCAGGTGCTGCCCTGTGACATTGCACCTGCCGCTGGCTCTGCCTTTGCTCCTCTCAGCACTCCAGCCTTGAACCTGCAACAGCTTAGCAGTCAGCTGAGGAAATGAAGCACCTTGGACTCCCTCCCCCAGGGTTTGCTATCCTTACAGTAATTTTTTGAAGGCCTCTGTTTTCACAGCACTGGAATAGATGGACCCCCTAAAATATACAGCCAATTACACAGCAGAATTTATTAGACTTTATTCTGGAGCACATTATGGGGTGGGGGAGGAAGAACCAGCTCTGGAAGGAAACCCATAGCAACTGAAAATGGAAGTGTGAGGATTAGAAGTCCCCATAAATATACCTGACTTTGCCATCTCTTTTAATTAAATGCAAGTCTTGAAACACAGGCAGGGAGTGTGTTGGTGACAGCAACGTTCAGACACAGGGAGGGAGAGTAAGCCCAGGGAGCTGGCTCCATGGCCTGGGGCTGGGATGCAGAGCAGAGCCAGGAGGGTTAAAGTTCTGGGAGTGATTTATAGTGAGCCCTTCACAGCAAGGCAAAGGGAACTCTGCAATCAGTTATTAATGTTTCCTGGTTTATCTTCTCATCTTCGTGGCTTTAATTGTAAATTATCCAGCACTCTCTGCTGGGTTTTCTTCTCCCATCCCAGGCAGGTGCTAGGGGAGAACATTGCTGATGCTAGCAGGGCAGGAGGGGACATAGGAGAGGCCTGCCCCCTCTGAGCTTTGCTTCAGGGTTGTGCAGCTATGAATTGTGCAGCTCTCTGGGCCCTTTGCTGTGAGTCACTCAGCTTCTGAGGCTATCTTCCCTCAAAACGATGTGCCAGAGTTTGGCTTCTATGAGTAGTGCTGCTTGGTTTCCCTCCAGATCTGTGAGGCCCAGAGGGCCCATGTCTGAGAGATCAGGATGAGGTACTGTATTAATTCAGTCCTGCTGTAAATAGCTTCCTCATTTTCTCCCCCTTTTCCATATTCAAGCATTTTTCCTTTCCCAGCTCTGTTTCACTGTTGGTAATCTCCCCGACACGCACTCCATCAGCACTCCTGTGGGGCTTCTGTGTGTAGGAAATAAAGCCCAGAGTTCAGCACTAGCCATCTAATATCTTCTGACTGCCTTTAATCATAGCATTTTCCATTTAATTGGGAAGGCAGGCACACTTTGCATATTAATACAGCACAGCCTGCTCCTCCTCAGCGTTGAACTCGTGGATGCTGGGATGCCTTGTGCAGTGCCTGGGAACCTGCTGGGTGTCCTTCAGCACCTCTGGGAATGAAAGATTGCTTTTCTGTCTTTCAGCAGAAGGCAGCAGCTTCCTTCCCCCCCTCCCTTGCCCCCTTCCTTCCTTCCTTGCCCCCTTCCTTCCTTCCTTGCCCCCTTCCTTCCTTCCTTGCCCCCTTCCTTCCTTCCTTGCCCCCTTCCTTCCTTCTCCCCTTCCTTCAGGGGTTTGCTCTCCTGATGGAATGAAAATAAACAAATTTCCCCCTCTCCCCAAAAATAGCTGTTTGCCTTCCCTCCATTTCACCAGTTGCTCTGCAGACAGTGCCACCATGCCTCTGTCTGTTGTGTCCAGTGTCTGAGACCATACCACTGCTGGTCCCACTGTCTGTGGAGGACAGCCAAAGGGGAAAATACTTCTTGCCCTCAGAGCTGCTGGTGGTGTAGCACATTCCCCTCCTGTGGTCTGTGCAAGACCCATTCTTCCTTCTTGTGGCTTCCCACTACCACCCAGGAGTCTGTGTGAAACTCATAGTCTTCATCACAGCAGTCACAGAAACAGCCACGTTGGCAAAGCCCCTCAGGATCCCCAAGTCCAACCAATAGCTCTGCTCTACAAGGTGCAGCCTAAAGCACAGCCCCAAGCACCACATCTGGGATTGGTGACTCAGCCACCTCCCTGGGCAGCCTGCTCCAGTGCCTCTCATTGTGGGGTTTGGGGGCACTCTTCTCTTGGATCAGAACTTGCCTTGGGACAGATGTGTTGGGTTTGATTTGGAAGAGGTCTCAGCAGGTCTCCATTTGTGTGTTGAGGCAGCTTTTCAAGAGCACACTCACAGACACCTTGCTACCTGTAAGCCAGGATGGGCAGTCCTTGCTTTGAGCTATTACCACCAGGAGCTGGTTGTGTCTTAAGTGGGTAGCAAATGTGCACTTGTGTCACAGAGAGGAGGTGTATTTCAGGCACGAGGTAGGTCCCACTTCTAATTTTCCTATCTTCTTGAGGTCTCTCATACTCCAGAGTTTATGAGATTTGCCTTTAAGGTTCCTGTTCCAAAGTCAGCAGAGAAAGAACATTGATGAGCTGAGCCTGTGCTAATGGTTGACTGTTTCTGTTCATTGACTCATAGAATGTCAGGGGCTGGAAGGGACCTTGAAAGATCATCTGGTCCAGCCCCCCTGCCAGAGCAGGATCACCCAAAGCAGATCACACAGGAGCACATCCAGATGGTTCTTGAATGCCTCCGGAGAGGAAGACTCCACAACCTCCCTGGGCAGCCTGTTCCAGTGCTCTGTCACCCTCACAGGGAAAAAAAATTCTTCTTCATGTTTACATGGAACCTCTTATGCCTCAAAAATGTAGAGAATTGGTGTAGAGAATTTCTGTCCTTCAGAAATAACATCATAATATGTAATATCTGAATATTCTAGAGTCTGCCATCTTTGCCAGCAGTTGCTCCTGGACTCTTCTCTAGGCCAAACGACTCAGGTGGACATTTTCCACAGCTCTGCAAATACAGAGGACAAAGGACAAAGCAGAGCCAGATCTTGCATGCTGCAACCATTTTCTTCCCTGATCTGTCATGGCTGCTGCAGCCTGTCAGCAGTCCCAGTCATTCCTGTTTTTCTGGTCTAGCAAGAGCTATGTCATTGTGTCTCTGTCTTGACCTACAGTTCCCTGCAGACTTCCTAATTACGGCCTTCTTTCAAACAGACATCACTTACCATGCCAGGAATTGTCACAGTGTGGAGAAGGGGATCAGAATCCATTAGGGAGCAAGAGGTGACTAGATTAATTTCCATCAGAAATTTCAATTAAGCTTTTTAGTGTAGAACTAGTGTGTAAACCAAGCCCAGACACAATGACTCTGGTCTTTGGCTCTTGGAATTAGTCTGATGAGAGGAAGAAATAGATGGGAGCTTTCCTGACTTCTAAAGTATGTGGCATTGCTGCAGGCAACTGAGGAGAGCTCCAGATAGCTGTAAATACTTCACATTGAAAGCCACAAATATGTAGAGGTTCTCCTCATGGTAATGTGTCTGATGTGCTTAAAAGCTGGATGTCCTACTGGAAACAAAGCCAAACAGATTCTTCTACTCATTGTTTCAACTCGAGGTCCAATCCTCTTTGTGTCTCTTGGAGCATGGAATAAACCAGTCCCCAGGACAGTATTGCTGCACAGGTATCTGACAGCATCAAACTGTTGGAGAGGGTCCAGAGGAGGTCACAAAGATGATCAGAGGGTTGGAGCACCTGCCCCATGGGGACAGGCTGCCTGAATTGGGGCTGCTCAGCCCAGAGAAGAGAAGGCTCTGGGGAGATCTTAGAGCAACCTTCCAGTACCTGAAGGGGGCTACAGAAGACCTGAGGAGGGACTTTTTACGTGGGCAGGTAGTGACAGGATGAGGCATAACGTCCTTGAGCTTGAGGAGGGGAGCTTTAGGATGGAGATTGGGAAGCTTTACAGCAAGGGTGGGGAGACACTGGAACAGATTGCCCAATAAAGTTGTGTGCAGGGCTGGTTTGAGTGAGCCCTTGAGCAACCTGGTCTAGTGGAAGGTGTCCCTGCCCATGGCAGAGGGGCTGGAACTGGATGGTCTTTAAGGTCCCTTCCAACCCAAACCATTCAATGGTTCTGTGATCCATAGAATCATAGAATGGTAAGGTTGGAAGGGACCTCAAGGATCATCTAGTCCCAACCCCCTGCCATAGGCAGGGACACCTTCCACTAGTACAGGTTACTCAAGGCCTCATCCAACCTGGCCTTGAACACCTCCAGGGAGAGATCCAAGAGGACCTGTAGCTGCACTTCACCAATTGGTGCTTTCCACTATGTGCTCTTTCTCCAGGGGAAGAAGGACCAAATGCCAGTCCCCCTCCCCCCACTGCTGCAGTGCCTAGACAATTTCTGGAAGGGGAGGCAGGATCCTGTGTGCTGGAGCTGCTTTGCTGTTTCTGTGAGCTCTGAAGTACCAGGCTTAGTTGTTTCCCTGTGCTGACGGCACGGCTGCATCCCAGCGATTGCCGGGCCGGAAAGCTGCAGTTTGCCTCTGGAGTGCCCAAGCCTGATCCCTGGTGCCTTTGGGGAGGCAGCTGACTCTCTGCATCTTATCAGCAGCAGGCAATGTGCCTGCAGCACTGAAAAGCAGCTGTTTGAAGCACCACTGTGGCAACAGAAGATTGCTGGCACTCAGCACCAGGTAGGGAACGGAATGCAGGGTGAATTGAAATGGCAGCTGATCAGGTTTTTTTAAAGAACTTTAGGTTTCACTGCCTTTAAAAAATTGATGGTTTGGTTTTTGGGGTTTTTTGTGAAAAATTGGACAGGTCTGGAGTGATTAACACTGCCCCACAGTGCTTCAGCTTCTCAGAGAAGTATGGAGGTTTCTTCTCCTAAGTGACGTTAGCCCCTGAGGTCCTGCGTAGCCTTTAGCATGCATTAACACTGAGCAGAAGATGCTGTATATCAGGAAGAGGAGGGCCTGGCTGTCACAACAACTCAGGTCTTCCCCTCACTCTCCTGCTTCCTTGTTCTGTGTCCCCAGGAGCCTTATTTAAGTTCTCTCTTCTTTATCAGACTGTAGCACAAGTGTAATCACTGCCTCCACCTCCATCACACTGGAATTGTGAGAGTTATTGAGGACCTATGGAAGCAGTTGGAAGTCTGAGGAAGGTTGTAGAAACATTAAGTTTCCTATTCTGAAAGGAGAGGAGAGAGAGAGGATTGTAGAATTTGGTGATATATTATTTTTTATATATATATATATATAGTTTATAGTGAGAATTGCCCTGAAGAGCCTGAGGAGCTGCTTCCTAAGGCTGGAAGGAACTCAAGAGTGGATGGGGCTCTTCTCCAGGCTACAGTGTGGCTGTCCTGCTGAAAAAATGCCATTGTGGACATGCCACTGTGCTTGTGGAAGTTCATTGCTGGGAAGGAGAAGGAGCTGTGTGGCATGCAGGCTGGCAGAGCTCTCTGTCACTTCCTGGGCTGTGAAAATAGTTCTGTTTGTTCTTTGAGTGGCAACGGGAGTAAGGCACAGCTCACACCCCTTAGGTGCTCAAGAAGAGGGCTGGGGGGGAGGGAGGATAAGAAAGGCAGTGATTGGAAAGGTACCAAACAGGCTTAACCATCAACTTGTTACTGTGAAACACTGGAAGGACATCCCCAAAATGTGGGACTAGGAAGTCACTGAGCTGCTCTTGAGCCCTACTGGTACACATCTTCCTTCCACACTGCCAGGCTGTGTGTGTACAATCAGATCAGTACAAACACTGTGTGTGTGTGTGTGTGCAGCCTTATGCAGGCACACAGAGAAACAGCAGGTCCTGGGGACAGCCTTGGGAGCCCCTGGAGAAGAAGCTGTTACTGCACTTACTTCGTGTCACCCTTATTTCTGATCAGACACACGCACATGCACACACCTCTCGCTGGCTCACTTCAGCTCTGTCTCTGTTTTCTTTTATTATCCTGGCAGGAGACGAGCTTCATTAGGGGAGTGGAGTCTCTAACAAGGCTGGGGAATGGCAACAACAAAAGGATGTAGCAATATAAAGTTATGTCAGAAAACCCTTACAAGAAAAACGGCTGACATTAGAAACAGCACACATTAAAAATTCAAGGCGGCTGGAAGAGGAGGGGGCAGGACTGGGGAGAGAGAAACAAATAAATACACAGGCTGGAAACTAATAAATCCTTGTACTGGGGAGATGCATCAAACCCTGCATGCTATTAAAACCAGTTTTATTTCTATTATTGTTAATAACAATGATAAATACATTTTCCCTTGGATCTCAGTGTGGGCCAGCAGCATTTTAAATACGCATTTAATGGCTAAGCAATCTTGCCCTTGTACTCTTTCTGTTGCTAATATCCAGTGACTGGGAAGTCTTTTTCATCAGACCTGAAATGAAAAGAATTCTGGATGGATCTTGACCAGCAGCCCAAATTTGGTCAGCTCTGTGCAGCTATAGAATCATAGAATGGGAAGGTTGGAAGGGACCTCAAGGATCATCCAGTTCCAACCCCCTGCCATAGGCAGGGACACCTCCCACTAGCACAGGTCAC
>VWZE01024406.1:112452-125602 GCA_013396675.1 Eubucco bourcierii | reverse complement strand
CCACGCTTCTCTTGATGCAGCCTAGGACTCGGTTGCTGTCTGGGCTGCATGTGCACACTGCAGGCTCATGTTGAGCTTTTCATCAACCCAGACTCCAAGGTCCTTTTCCTCAGGGCTGCTCTCCAGCCATTCACCACCCAGCCTGTATTTGTGCTTGGGATTGCGCCTACCCAGGTGCAGGACCTTACACTTGGCCTTGTTGAATTTCATGAGGTTGGCCTGGGCCCAACTCTCCAGCCTGTCCAGGTCCCTCTGGATGGCATCCCAGCCCTCTGGCAAGTCGACTGTGCCACACAGCTTGGTGTCATCTGCAAACTTGCTGAGGGTGCACTCCATTCCTCTGTCCATGTCACTGACAAAGATGTTAAACAGCACTGGTCCCAGCACTGACCCCTGAGGGACACCACTTGTCACTGGTCTCCAGGTGGACATTGTGCCGTCCATCCCTACTCTGTTTCCTTTGGCTCATCAGTTATGGCAGCCATCTCCACCCCTAGGTTCTCTTAGTCAAGCTCTTGTGGAGAATCACAAGAGTTGCCCCAGACAAAACTTGAGGCTCATCTCCAGGTAGATCAATCATTTTCTGCAAGGAGCTGAGCAGTCCAAACCTACCTGTTAGGGAGAAGGATGTGAAGAAGAAATTAGAACCCTGTGCTGTTTATGTAGTAGGGAATTTATGTGTTAGTCTTTACTTCTTCAGTTTTACTGCTGTACTTGGAGATCTTAGCATCTAACCCTGAAGATCTCAAGCACTAATTTATTTCCCTTCTTCTCTGCAAATTGACAAACACATCTGTACTGAGTAAAACTGAATCACTAATCCAGGTCTGCAATTAGCAGGATTTGAAGTGAGAACTTCCACTTCTAGCATCTGCCTCATTAGAGAGATGAAGACTTGCATGGTAGGTAAGCAGCTTCCCAGTCCCTGGCCAGCTGAACTGTGCCCCTGAGAGTTGATACCCTGAAGGTAGGACAGTGGTGGGGCTTAAGTTTGCCATTTTGCTCCCCTGACTTGGGCAGGAGGCCCAAGGTTCTCCAGCCTGGCCAGTCTGGACCTTCTCACCTACATAAATTCATATTAAACTTGTGATTACTCTGGCCTAGCTGCTGAGCCTCAATCTGCAGCTGGAGATAAGCATGCAGGGATGTTTTCCAGGTGGAGAACCTCTGGTGGGGCTGCTTTTATCTGCTTTTTCAGGGTGTGTTAACAGATTCCTATGGGTTACTGCATTGTGTTTGGATTGCCTGTAGTGAGGTTCCTGTCTTCACAGCTTCTCCTTTGTGTCAGGTTTCTCCCACTCTTTACAAGGCTCATTCCTCCTGTTGTAATTACAGACTTTTAAAGACTTTCACCAAACCAGTTCTACCCAGCTTTGGTTGTAAATGCAGTTAAAAAAATGACACAGCAATGCACAGAGGTTACCAATAGCTGTTGGGAGTGCTGGAGGCTGGGCAGGATGTGGAAGCAAAGGATTCCCCCTTCTGTGAGAGGGCAGTTTGCTTTGTTACTTCAGTGCAGCAGGCATGAAAAAAAAAAATGATGGGGAAAACCCCCTTCCAAATGCCTAAATCAGAACCATCAGCAAAGCCTCTCCAAAATCCAGCTTCAGATTAAGAAAAAGGACTCAGAAACCAAAGGAGATAAACCCAGGAACCTCTTGCTTTGACACTTTCATCTTTATTGCTTTAGAAGTGGAAGCAGCAGAGTCATGCTTAATAAATCCTGGGATTTGAAGAGTACATCAAACTCTGTGTGTTGAAATGCTTGGTGCTACTGTCTGTAGTTCTTGGGACTCTCTGCACAGCTCCAGCAGTCTGCCAGGTGCTTTAGACAGGTCAGAAAAGGACATTCCTATCGACATAGAAACTCTCTCACCTCCCAGTGCCTCTCCCTTTCTGTCTTTACCAATTCCTCCTTGCTTCCTGGCTCCTGCCCTAGCAGACAGCCATGAGCCTGGCTTTCTGTCTCTTTTATGTGTACAGGCATTGGTTTTACAGGGAAAATAGAACATTCTGCTGGTCATTCAGGACTTTCTTAGACTGGATGTTAGGAGGAAGTCGTCTGCAGTGAGGGTGGTGAGGCACTGACACAGGTAACCCAGAGAGGTTGTGGCTGCTCCCTCCCTGGAGGTGTTCAAGGCCAGGTTGGAGGAGGCCTTGAGTGCCCTGTGCTAGTGGGAGGTGTCCCTGCCTATGGCAGGGGGTTGGAACTGGATGATCCTTGAGGTCCCTTCCAACCTTCCCATTCTGTGACTCTATGATTCTCCTTTTTTCTCTTGCTACATCTGCTCTGTGTTCCTTGAGGACTTTTTTGTCTCCATTTCTGCTTCTCTCCTCAAGCTTTCTTTCCTTAGCAGCATCAGGTTGGCTTTTTAGAGCTATCCAGGTGGCAGCTTTTTGAGTTGCCTTTATTCCAAAGGGAAAAGTAACAGAAAATTCCCTGCAGTTTCTTCTAGCCTTCAGGGAACCATATCTTCACTAAGCAGGCAAGCAGCCCTCCAGCAGGTTTGGATCTCTGCTGCTCTTCAAGGCATGGTTTCTGCAGTGGGAGTGGGGAGTGTGGACAGAGAGCTATCCTGTTGTTTGGAAGCATGAGTGGGGAGGGCCAGCTCTGTGTCCTGTGCTTAACTTAATACCTGCCCCTTGGTTTGCTGAGGTGACATAATGCAGCCTCAAGCAGAGGGAGAGGATTGTGCACAGGCAGAGCAGGACCTTCAGGCTCTTACTGAAGTGTCAGTTCAGGACCCTCTGACACTGGCAGTACCTGCAGGTGTTTCTTATAGAATCATAGAATGGGAAGGTTTGAAGGGACCTCAAGGATCAGCCAGTTCCAACCCCCTGCCATAGGCAGGGACACCTCCCACTAGCACAGGGCACTCAAGGCCTCATTCAGCCTGACCTTGAACACCTCCCTGGGCAACCTGTGCCAGTGTCTCACCACCCTCACTGTAAAGAACTTCCTCCTAATATCCATCTTCATTGGTTTTCTCTGTAAGCAAGGCAGGGAAAGCAGGAAAAAAATCAGGAGGTGGTGAAAAGAGGTTGGGGTCAATGTGTTTGACAGCAAAACAGTCACCAAGGAGCAAATGTTCACTGTGAAATCCAGTAAAACCCATCTTGTCTGTCTGTATTTGCACAGTGTGTGTGTGTGTGTGTGCAGGCTTTGCCTCTCTCTCACATACAGCTCTCCTCTTAATATTATTCATCCTTATTATGTATCATTATTCTTTATTGTGATTTATATGCCATGCCATGGCTTTATTATGATTTATACCCCTGCCCTGAGAAGAGCTTACAGAAGGCATCACACAGCAAAGAGACAGGCAGCTCTGTACAGGGGAAGAAGCAGAGCTCTCTCCCTAAGCACTGGCTCTAACATTTCTGCTGAGCTACAATGAAGCCCATTCCTTGGGTGCCCCAAAAAGGGTTTGGTTGTGGTTGTACCAAGTCTACAAGACAAGCTTTCCTCCAAGGTTATGGTCCTCAGCTCATGTGAATAACTGCCAAGAGTATCAAGAGCAATTGCTTGCTGCTGGCAGCAAGGAGCAGTGTCTCTCCTTTCTCCTGCTTGTTCTTCTACAGTTTGATTTTTATCCTGCCTGTGACAAGAGATTCATGTGATGACTGCCCTTAAAGCAGGCCCATCCTTGTTCTGGTTGGGGAGGAACTTTCCTGGGCTGCTACACAACAACAGCTTCACTCAGTGCTGCTCTTAAAATTAGTCACAATTTGGGGACCATTCCACAGCTGAAAGCATCACCGAAGTCAGCGTTGCCTGTAAGGAACAATGATCAGGTGAATGATGCTAAGCTGCTGGTAATGTTTCAGTGCTCACCTGAGGGAACCCTACTCTGTCTCTTGGTTTTGAGCAAAAAGCTGCCCTGTTTTGTGAGTTGTGTTGCTTTGATCTGTGGATGTGCCACATCTCCAGAGCCCTGGACATTTTCTCCTCTTGTTGGTAACAACATAACTTTAGCTTCCCAGAACAGAAACTTGAAAGAGGGAACCTGCTCTGCAGGCTAAAAACAGAACCTTCAGAGAAACACAAAGGAGACTGCAGCTGGCTCAGAATGAGACTTTGAGACCTGAGCATCCAGGGAGCCCATGGATGTGCACTTTCTACTCTCTCAAACCTTTTGTTTTCACTGAGGTAATTCCTGAGATGTCTAAACTTCTAATTTTTTATGGCCAAGACCTTACTGCTTCCTCCACATTAAAATTTAAAGCTGGGCCACAACTTGAGCTCCTTTGGAAATGCCAGTCAAGGCCACAGCAGGTGACAGAGGGGGAAAGAGGGGAGATGCAAGACTATAGAAATAAGGAACTCCTAACCTTTCCTTAGGGAATGCTGCTGTTTCCTTTGAGGTGACTCTCATCCTCCTTGTACACCTCATAGCTGCCTTCTCCATTGCACCCTGCCCACTCTGTGGTCTAGTCTGCAGGCTCTGCCCCCCTGAAAGTGGCTTCCTGCTCTCTTGTCTCTCACTCATTACTGAGCTTCTAGGACTTTTCCCTCACTGCACATGGCAAGTGGCACAGCTGCCAGAAAACCTGGAGCTGATGTTGGTGATGGCAAGGAGGGTCAGATTTTCTGTGCTATGGGAAAGCCATGACAGCAACAAAAAGTGTCACACACCCAGCCTCTTACTGGGCATGCTTTAGGTGATTGTGCTGCAGGCAGCAAGGGATGAGCTCAGTTGGGAAGTGAGTCTAAAGCAGAGTGAGGAAAAACATCTTGAGAACCATGGGGTTGGGCTTGATGATCTGCAGAGGTCCCTTCCAACTCCTTCTGTTCTATGATTCTGTGAATTTATGGTTCTGTGGTTCTTATGATTCTGTGATTCTATGATTTGATGATTCTGTGGTTTTTATGATTCTGTGGTTCTGTGATTCTGTGATTTTATGATTCTGTGGTTCTGTGATTCTATGATTTTATGATTCTGTGGTTCTGTGATTCTATGATTTTATGATTCTGTGGTTCTGTGATTCTGATTTTGTGATTCTGTGGTTCTGTGATTCTATGATTTTATGATTCTGTGGTTTTTGTGGTTCTGTGATTCTATGCTTTTATGATTCTGTGGTTCTCTGTATTTATGATTCTGTGATTCTGCCTTTTCATGATTCTATGATTTTGGGGTTCAGATGCAGCAGTGAGTGGTGCTGAAGTTCTCTTTCACAACACAGAAGCTCATTTTTTTGCCATGGCTTATGTTCTACCATGGTATAAATAATCTTTGGTGGGTGTTGGGGTTTGTGTGGCTTGTGGAGCCCCCTGTGACAGAATGATGCCAGCAAGGAGTAAAGGAGGAGTTAACCAAAGCCTTCAAACACAACCAGCCCTTTAGGGCAGAGCAAAAGAAACACTCAGCTCAGTTTTTTTGTGCTGTGTTTAAGTTAGTTTTTGATCTGCCATCCAGTTGGGATGCCAGAAGTTTCTAAAGCTGGCCTGGTGTGACTCCCATCCTACTGGAAACCTTGGCAAAACTCATGTGGAATTCAGCAAGGCAGAAAAAGAGCAGAGTCTTGGAGCGCATCAACTGGCTGCTTGGGACAGCAACCATCCTTTGTGCAGCTCCTGACAGAAAGTGGTGCTGGTTCTGAGGTGTAACAGCAAGGCAAACAACAAATAAAAACGTTTGGTGAGTTGATCAGGGCTTAAAAGGGGCAAGCACCCACCTATGGCCCACATCTGCATGCAGGATGAAGCGCTGGGATTGGGGAGCAGCAAATATTTAATCACAAATAGACACAATCTCATCCTTCCCCCCCTTTTTCTGAGGAGCTGCTGGTCAAGCATCCAGCTGTGTTATTTATTTATTAAATATCACTGGAGACAGTTCAGCAGCAGGGGAGCACTGGGCTGTCTCCCCAGCGCTGATTGCTCCCAAGGCTGGAGGAATCAGTCACTCCTGGCAAGGGGAAAAACCACCCTCTTCGGCGGGTTAATGATGCAGGGTAAATACTGACAGCGGCCAGTGGTCTAGAGAGCACACCAGACATGACCTAAGGGAAGCAGAGATTCTGAGGGGGGCTCTTGCTGCTGCTCCTCTGTAATGTGATTGCTGCTTTATAATGGCTTCAACTTCTTCTCCTCCCCACCACCCTTTATCATTATTGACCAAGGAGCATCAGTAAGGCTGGAGAATAAATAGTTCCCTGATGGTTAACAACAGGCTCTCCACCAATTGGAATTCAAGCTGTGCTCCTCTTACACTCTTTATAATCACACTTTATTGCATAGAGCAGAAAATAAAGCATCTATCCAGCCCCTCACCCCTTTTTCCTCCTCTGTGCGCCGGGGAAATTGGGTGCCAGCTTCTCACGGAGCAGGTGAGAGGAGGCTCTAGGGCTGGGCACGCACCAGTACAACGGAGTTGCCCTGCAAAGTGAGAGCCACACTCAGTGGGAAACCCACTCCTGGCGGCGGGGGGGGCAGGAAAACCTCCTCCCAAGCCCTGCGGGACGGTTCCTCCCGGTGCCGCTCGCCCCGCGGTGGGGAGGGAGACTCCGTCCCCTTCATCCCAGCCCGGAGCCGCCTCAGCCCCGCCGGGAGGGGCGAAGCGCAGTGCTGTGCGTGTGGTACCGGGGGCCGCTCGCCCACCCTGCTGCCGCCACCCCCGCTCCGGTCCGGCTGGGCTGGGCGGGACGGGGCGGGCAGCGGGGCCGGTGGCTCCCGAGCGCCTCAGTGTTTGCGCGGCCATCGCCACCCCTCCCCGCACCGCGGCCGGGGCCTGGCTGGGGCTGGCTCCAGGCCCCCTGGGGGCGGGAGGTGATGATTTTCCAGTGGGTATTTGTCAGGTCAGAGTCTGCGCCGCCCGCCGGGCTCCGCGACGCGCTCCCCGGGTTATTTATTACCTCTCTCCCCGGCGGCAGCGCTGCGGCTCCGGGGCTGCTGCCAGCAACCCGCGGCGGCGGCGGGGGCCTCGCCGGGGGGTTCCCGAGCAGCGACGGGGCCGGCCGAGCCGGCTCTGCCTTCATCCCTGTGCTCACATCCTTGTGCCCTCATCCCTCTGCCTTCATCCTTGTGCCATCATCCCTCTGCCTTTGCCCCTCTGCCCTCGCCCTTGCGTCTCCATCCCTCTGCCCTCATCTCTTTGCCTTCATCCCTGTGCCCACATCCCTCAATCCTCTTGGTACCAGTGCTCCTTTCCTGTATCAGCAATAGTTTGGCTAGCAGGACTGGGCAGTGATTGTGCTTCTTTGCATGGCACTGGTGAAGTTCCGTCTCTAATAGAGGGTTCAGTTTTGGTCCACTCACTCCAAGAAGGACATTGAGGGGCTGGAATGGGTCCAGAGAAGGGCAACAAAGCTGGCAAAGGGTCTGGAGTATAGGGATGGTGAGAAGGAACTAAGGGACCTGGGGTTGTTGAGCCTGGAGAAAAGGAACCTGTGGGGAGGCTCTCTACAATTCCCTGAGAGGAGGTTGGAGTGAGGTGGGAATCTGCTTTTTCTCACAAGAAACAAACTGTAGGTCAAGGGAAAACAGCTTCAAGTTGCATGAGGGGGGGGTAGGTTGGATAATCAGAAACAATTTCTTTCCTGCAAGAGTGGTCAGGGATTGGAACAGGCTGCCCAGGGAGATGGTGGAGTCACCATCCCTGGAGGTGTTAAGAAAACATGTGGACATGGCACCTGGGGACAGGGTTTAGTGGTCGTGGTGGTGTTGAGAGTTGGACTCAACAATCTTAGAGGCCTTTGCCAACTTTAATGATTCTGTGATTCCTTTCCACAGGCTCTGGTCCCAACCAGTGCAGCCAGGTCTGGAGACTTCTGGAGTGTGTTTGGTGCTTGGCAAAGGAGAAGCAGCAGGGAAAGGCTTTTCTGAGGGCTGAGGGAAGGCTGTTGTTAAACAGCAGTCTGAGGCTGAGTTAGAGGAAAAGGAATCTCCTGTATATCTAATTGTGATTGGATTTGGTGCAGCTAGAGATGCTGTTGCAGCAGAGCATCCCAGCCCACCACTTAGTTGAAACTCATGGTACCCTAAACAATCTCATCCCTTCATTCCTGAGCTCAGAAATCTCTGTCATGCAAGGGGGGAAATTTGGTTTTGCAGCCCATACGGTGGTCAGAGAGGAGTACATTTAATGAGCTCTGCAGCTAGGCAGAGCTGCTCCTGAGGGGGGATTGCAAAGGGCTGGAGCTGTAGCTCAGCTCAGCACTCACTCACCAGCTGACTCTGACCTGCAGATCCAGTGCTGTGTGACTCTTAAGTTTGCTGGAACAACCTGTGAAGAGCTCTGGGGTGGGTGCTTGTCTGTGTAAGCCCAAACAGTGGACAGCTTAGACTAGAGAACAGGGTCAGAGCTGTGTCATTCTGGAGACCATACCTTGTCCCATTTCTGATGCAGACTCACTCCAAATCCACAGGACAGATGACATCATTTACATGTAGTGTGCTTTTGTTGAATCACTGTACCTGAAGTTGGCTTTTGGAGATAAAACTGACTGTAGTCCCTAGGCTGACCTTATCTGCTCTTGCTGCCTGAGTTCTGTTCCTAGGATGCCTTTAATCTAAGGTCTTCTCATGCTTTCCAGATCTTCATTAACATTTCACCCTGAGTGCAGCTCATTCCTTTCTTTGCATGCAGATTATTTGTGTGCCTGATCAGTTTATTTCCTCTGCCAGCAGTGTGGCTGAGGCCCCTCCGTGGGTTTTGTCTCTGGGATTGTTGCTCACACGGATGGGACAAGAGCACCACAGCAGCAAGGGAAGGCCTGATTTGTTGATTCCAGAAGGAAATGCCCCTCTCTGGTGGAGAATTGCCACAGCATATAAGGAAAAGTGGTTTTACTTCTGTTTGGGGGATGCCAGTCTAAGCTTTCCCTTCTATACCTTCTATACTGGTCTGTCCCTAGGATAGAGCAGAATTGCTGGCTGCTGTTCATGCTGGAAGGAGCAGGCACTTAAACCTAACCCAGTGATGCAACTTGAGGGTCCCCACATACAACCCACCTTCCTTTTGCAAGGGCAAGCAGCTCCATCTGCTCCTGACAGCCTGACTCCTCACTATTGCTAAGGTGCCTTTTGGACCTGGAACTTTGGTTCTGCTGGCAACACCAATTCAAAAAGAGGTAGGAACTAAGGAGCAAATGTCTCTTTCTCACAGTGAATTACACCACTCTTACCCTGACCAGAGCTCCTTGGCCATGTGGATACAAGAGGCAGAGCACACAAATAATTTCTTAGCTTTATTTCTCTCCTGATGTCTTCTTGCCTGAAGATGCACCTGGATCCTCAGAGTTCCTGAACCCTTCTTTTTTCTTTCCCTGCCCACCCCAACTTCCAAGCAGTGAAAATATGTCCCCAAAGACTGCTTCTGGCTGATGGGGAGAGAAGAGACCACTATAAACTTGTAGGATGTGTCAAAGCAGCTGTTGTTCCAGGTGGAGTAAGAGAGACATGCATGGAGGAGAACTTGGTGCTCTGGAGGCCAAGGGGACTGCACATAGAGATAGGAAGGCCAGGGGGAAATGCTAACGAGACAGAGGTGGTTAGCAGCAGTCAGCAGCTGCTAATTATCCCATGCTCCAGCTTGTTCTCTTGAGAGCTGGGAAACTCTCTTTGATCCTCCTGCATTTAATCTTGTAATTGGGTGGGGGGGTTCCAGATATTAGTGCTGAGCATTTTAGGGAGCTGATGGAGAGACCTATCTTGACTCAAGGGCCTTGGACAACCCCAGAGGTATTTTCAGTGCTTGGGACACCTCCTCCTTGTTCCCATTGAGTTATTGGCAGAGTTTATTTCTGTTGTCCCCTGAATTGCTTTTCCCTTACCGTGTACATCCTTAAGGTTCCACCCTTCTTCACTCAAGTTTCATGGAGGACAGAGCTGATTGTTTATTTCCTCCTGCTTAGAAGATAAAAATTGGATTAAGTTTGTGTCTCATTGCTGCAGTTCTCTGTGACTGTTCCATTAAATGGATTTACTGATTTCGTGGCATTTCGTGGTAGCTACTGCAGCAGCAGTTCTGAAGGCAGCTCCAAGAACACCAATGGAAAGGGAATTCTGAATTTGCCATTGCAAATATGCATGTTGAAAGGCTCATTCTGGCAGTCAGATCTTTTCCTGAACAATACCTCCAGCATGAGCAAAGCAGCTTGAAATGTAAAGATGTATTTGTTTGGTTGGGGGCTTGGTTTTTTGCAATGAGTTGCTCATTAATGGGTCACAGATCAAAGTATGAGCAGAAATCAGAGGGAGATGATTTTTCCTGGCTGTTCCAGGAGGAGACAAATGCAGTCCTGAAACACCTGGTCTCAACAGAAGCTCTGAGTAGAGATACTCACTGCTCTGCAGGTTTCCTTAATACTTCCAGAAGGATTTCTCCTGTGGCACAGTGCTGGCAGAATGGAGAATGAGAGAGAGTGAGAAGGGTCTGTTTGTCAAAGTATCAGTGTAGGAAAGTACTGCAGGTATAAGGCCATGATCTCTCTCTGAATATTTCAAATAAAAATGCCTTTCCCCAGCTGAGTGATACAAATAAGATCAGAAAAGTGTCTCTCAGAAGAGCTTCCCAAGTGGGATTTTGGCAGGATGGATTGGCTTAATAATGTTAATGTGAAATTTCTTACTGCAGACAACTCCTGCACTGGTAACAGTCCCAGGGAATGTCACAGGAGAGGGCATTTGCCCTCTGCTAAAGGGCCAGCAGTCTCCTAAAGAAATGCTTTCCATAATCAGCTACAATCTGCAGTGAGATAACAGTGCCTAGATACTGCAGTGACACAGATAGATGGGCTGTGCCAGCTGCTCCCTCTAACACCTCTTGAGCATCTCCTTGTGAATTAAAACACACTTACCCAAGAAGCAAAGTACAAAAGCTTCTCCTCTCCCTCTCCTCTGACCTAAGCAAAGCTGCATCTGGTGTATTTTGTTCAGGTCTGGGCTCCCCAGTTCAGGAGAGGAAGGGAACTACCTGAGAGAGTCCAGCAGAGGCTACAATGATGCCAATGGAGCTGGAGCATCTCCGTTGGGAGGAAAGGCTGAGAGCCCTGGGGCTGTTTAGCCTGGAGAAGAGCAGCTTCAGAGGGGATCTGATCAATGCCTAAAGGGTGGGATGCAGAAGGATGGGGCTGGGCTCTTGATAGTGGTGCCCAGTGATAGGACAAGGGGCAATGGGCACAAACTGGAACCCAGAAGGTTCCATTTGAATGAGGACAAACTTCTTTCCCTTGAGGGTGTTGAAGCCCTGGAGCAGGCTGTCCTAAGAGGTTGTGGAGCCGCCTCCTCTGAAGAGATTCCAACCCCACCTGGATGTGATCCTGAGGAACCTGTTCTGGGTGACTCTGCTTTAGAAGGTGAAGGTTGGACTGGATGATCTCCAGAGGTCCCTTCCAACCCCCACCAGTCTGTCATTCTGTACATCTGATGAGAATGAGGTACAAAGTGGCAGAGGTGGATATGGGCACGGGGCTGTGTGCCCAGGGTTTGTGTTGATGTGCAAGCACAGGGATTCATTCGGGGAGTCTGAAGGTTACTCCAGTCTGAGACTTGATTTCCTCGTTCCCTCAGTGAGAACTGATCCAATCTTGGTAGTTACAACAAAAATACCAAATCCCTTGGAACAAGGAGCATTCCTGCAGTCAAATAAAGCAAATTCCCTGGTGAGTTATGCTGGGTCTGCTCTCTCGGGTAGTCGGAGAGGGAGGGGAGAATCTTGCACTCGATAATTTATGGATCCATAAAGATTTTTTTTTCCCCTTCTTTTCTTTTCCTGAGCAAGCAATAATTCTTTGGAAATTAAGGCTAATTAAAAGCACTACCATCCCTGTAAATGCATTCAGTTACTTTGTCAGGGCAATTTTATGTTTGTTTCCTATGATGCTCCCATATGCATCCTAATCAGTGTTTTGCTGTAATTGTGCTTGGAGACCATGCCACAGAGACAGACTCCTTCAGAAAGGAAGTCCCAAGCAGTTGGGTGTAATAGACTGAAGTGTCTTCTGGATATTTACAGTGGATTAGGCTCCTTTATTTTTGGGTCAGTGCAGCCTTAACCTCTCTGGAGTGGTTTATGGCTGATGCCAGCATTGCTTCTGGGTGCAGAGCACGCGTGAGAAATGTCTGCACGCTTCATGGACTTAAAAGGGAAGAGAGGAACTTAAAAAGATCTCCTTCTTCCATTCCTTATCCTCAGTAATTGGCCCCAACTTCCTCCCAAGTCTTTCCTGGGTGGTGAAATATGCAATGTGTGTTGGAACTCAGCTCTTTTGCCCCTTCAGCTGTTGGCACATCTGTTAGTCTGCTGCGAGTGAGATGCGAGTTGCCATATGGCTGAGATCTTAACGACTGAAGTGCCGGTGGCTGCTCCTGCAAAGCCAACCCAGGATTTCAGCAGCGTGTCTCTGACCAATTGATACTCACAGAACCTCAGATTTGATATTTGAGCTCTTCCTGCCTTTCTCAGGGCACAAACCAAAGAAGAAAATAGCTCTCTTGTTCGCCCTCAGTCTGCTTTCTGAGGCCACAGCCCCGCGCATCGCCGTGTGCCCGGCTGGGTCTGACAGTGGATGACCCTCGGTGCCAGGCTGTCACTACTGCTCTGTGTGTCAGCTGCCACGGGGCTGGAGCTGTTCCCATCAGTTTATCCACAGCGATGGGCTAACTCCGTGCTACAGACAGCAGATGACAGGATGAGCTTCTGCAAACACTACAGCCTTCAGAATGCCTTTTTTAGCCTTGCCTCTTGCTGCAGAGCTCTGGACTTTGTGACAGTGACCAGAGTGGTTTGTCCAAGTGTGTGCTGACAATGTATCAATTTGCACACAAGGCCTTGGAGTGTGGAAAGCCAGTGAAAATAGGTTTGTGCCCTTAGGCAGGAAGATGTGTGTCAAACAAAGTCCTGTTCCTCCTGCTCTGAACAAAATAGTTACCTGGAAGTATTTGCCAAAGAGTTTAGATGGACAGTTTTAGGCACTGGGCATCAGACTGCCTTGTAAACCACTTGCTCTGACATTCCTGCATCTGCCACTAGTGGTGTGTTATGACTCACAACTACTTGGGTTTGCTCAGTGACTGAGTTACTGAACTTGAGAAAAACAGAGCTGTGGAAGTCTCTAGTGTGAGACAGAAGCGAATGAAGAACCCAAAGGGTTGTGCTTCCCAACCCTGTTGTACAGAAATGGTTCCTCTCTTATTTATAGAGTCATA
>VWZE01024406.1:45030-60907 GCA_013396675.1 Eubucco bourcierii | reverse complement strand
CTGTGCTTCCCTGCCCCTGGCTGTGCTTCCCTGCCCCTCTCTGTGCTTCCCTGCCCCTCTCTGTGCTTCCCTGCCCCTGGCTGTGCTTCCCTGCCCCTGGCTGTGCTTCCCTGCCCCTCGTTGTGCTTCCCTGCCCCTGGCTGTGCTTCCATTCCCATTTTCATGATCTTGTTTGGTAAACCTCACCTTCTGTGGGGCAGTGATGTTGCAGTCTGCCTGCATTTCCAGGGTACATCTTCCACTGGGAGTGCTCACATTATAGCTCTCCATAGATTCATGGAATGGTTTGGGTTGGAAAGGACCTTCAAGATCATGGAGTTCCAACCCTCCTGCCATGCACAGGGACACCTCCCACTAGCCCAGGTTGCTCCTCCAGCCTGGCCTTGAACACCTCCAGGGAGGGAACATCCACAGCCTCCTTGGACAACCTNCCACTGGGAGTGCTCACATTATAGCTCTCCATAGATTCATGGAATGGTTTGGGTTGGAAAGGACCTTCAAGATCATGGAGTTCCAACCCTCCTGCCATGCACAGGGACACCTCCCACTAGCCCAGGTTGCTCCTCCAGCCTGGCCTTGAACACCTCCAGGGAGGGAACATCCACAGCCTCCTTGGACAACCTGTTGTATCTTGGTCTATGGCAGATTGAGCTAAGCAGCCCAAGTGCTACAAACATGTTCTGTCACAGGGAGAGCTAAACCCTCAACATCCTCTGGCTCAAGCTTCATAAGGCTCATGTTTTCCTGTGGATCAGGTCCAAAGGGTGCAGGGACAGAGTAATCTGTAGTAGGTTGTCACTGCTTGCAGAAGATGGGAGGTCAGGCTCAGGGTGGTGCTGTGCTAGGTTCAGCACACAAATACACAGTGGCAAAGCAGCTTTTGTCTCCTGGCACTTTGCCTCCTGTTTATTTGTGCCTTGTCAGAAGTGAGTTGTTGAGGGTGCCAGGACCACCTAGGGGAAAGGCTGCACAAGGCAGGACCTGCTAGATCCATCTGGCCATGGAAATGAACAGGGAAAAGTCACCTCTAATTCAAGCTGAAATGGATGTGGGCTGTTCAATGGTGTGAGAGGCAAACCTGCTGCTGGCTTAGGCTGTTTTCCCTTTGCAGTCCAAAGTGGTCTGGATTATCTGGACCACATCTTCCCTGGGCTACTGGCAAAGGTTTAATTCAACCTATTCCACTGTGTTCATGTGCAGCATTTCATGGAATCCTAGAGTGGTTTGAGTTGGAAGGGATCTTAAAGATCCTTAATTCCAGGCCTCCTTCCACAGGCAGGGACACCTCCTGCTAGAAGAGGTTACCTGAGGTCTCATCCAGCCTGGCTTTGAACAATTTTCTGGCTTGAAACCACCATAACTGCTCTGGGCAGTCTGTCCCATGCCTCCCCACCCTGGTGGGGAAGAATTTCTTCCTGATTTGGTGAGAAACATCCTGGAGAGAGAGCTCAGTGCCCAATTCTTCTGCCATCTTCCTTTCCTGTTGATGTGGATGAGCTGGAATGAAGCTAGGGATGAAGAGGTGGGGAGAGGCTGGAAGTGCATGGCTTGAGTGATGAAACTGGAGGAACCAGATGGTGAAAGCCCTCTGCTGAAAAGGCTTTTGCAAAGTGAACACAGCCTTTGCCCACCCAGGCTGAAACCTGCAGTGACTAACACCATTACCTTCACAGGGCAGCAGTTTAAGAGGAGCTGCTTGGTTCTGGTTTGTCTAACCAAATTCTTCTTCTCTTTTCCTTTCTCTTTCCCATTCCAACCAATTCCATGCTGGGCCAGAACCGGGGGCGCCTGGCAGAGAAGAGGACAATTCCCTTACCTCCAACCAGGATCCCAAAGAAAGAGCTGACCTCCATTTTCTCACACAGTGATGACAGCGAAGAGAGTGATAAGAGCAATGGTCAACACCCTGAAGTAAAGCAGGAGGAGGATCTCCACATCAGTATCATGAAAAGAAGGTACTTTCCCTGGTGGGGAATGCTGCTTTGCAGGAGCAGGGACAGAAAAAACTGGGCAGTGGGTGACCAGGGGATCAGCATTGCCCAGGTGCCCAATGGAGCCACCTCCAGGGCTTGAAATTAAAGTGCAAATCACAGGCTCACAGGATGTTAGGGGTTGGAAGTGACCTCCTGAGATCATTCAGTCCAACCTCCTGCCAGAGCAGGACCATAATCTAGTGCAGGGTGCACAGGAACACATCCAGGCAGGGCTGGAAAGGCTCCAGAGAAAGAGACTCCACAGCCTCTGTGGGCAGCCTGTGCCAGGACTTTGACCCTTACAGTCAGGAAGTTCTTCCTCCTGTTGAGGTGGAGCTCCCTGTGCTGTAGTTTCCATCCATTGCTCCTTGTCCTATCCCAGGGCACAACTGAGCAGAGCCTGTCCCCCCCCATCTTGACCCCCAGCCCTCAGGTATTTATAGACATTGATTGGATCCCCTCTCAGTCTTCTCTTCACCAGACCAAACAGCCCCAGGTCCCTCTGCCTCTCCTCACAGAGCAGTGCTCAGCCCCTTCAGCATCTTCATAGCTCTCTGCTGGACTCTCTCCAGCAGATCCCTGTCCCTCTTGAACTGGGGAGCCCAGAACTGGATGCAATATTCCAGCTGAGATCTCACCAGGGCAGAGTAGGGGGCAGGAGAACCTCCCTCCTTCTGCTGGCCACACTCCCCAGGATCCCATTGGCCTTCTTGGCCACCAGGGCACATTGCTGTGCCATGCAGAGCTTCTTGTCCCCAAGCTCTCCCAGGTCCCTCTCCACAGGGCTGCTCTCCAGCAGATCACCTCCTGACCTGTACTGGTGCAGCCTGTTCCTTCCCAGGGGCAGGACTCTGCACTTATCCCTCTTCAACCTCATTAGCTTCCCCTCTGCCCAGCTCTCCACTCTGCCCAAGTCTCACTGAGTGTCCCACTGTAGCTCAGATTATTTGGGACCTCTTTTCTGGTTGTTCCTGTTTGGAGCAGGTAGAGCTTTACTGGGCCTTGTGTTTGCATCAAAGGTGTCTGGACTTGCAGACTCTCTGCTGTATTTCACCCTCTGTCCAGCACCTCTAACATAGAGATGCATTGCTTCAGAGTCCTGCTTTTTGCTTTCAGTTGTTCCCAAATCCTGGTGTAAAGTGGATGATGTCATGTTGGGGGAGAAAGTTTGGGAAGGAGGTGGCAGCAGTGGTGGTCGCTGTGGGTTCTCTGTCACAAGTCTCCAAGGGTGTAGCTGTGTCTCACCAATTCTACTTTTAGACCAACACTTTCTGGTCTAAAACCAGAATCATAGAATGGTCTGGGTTGGAAGGGACCTCCAGAGGTCATCTAGTGCAAGTAATGGAGTTGCAGTAGGCAAAGAGTGCCTCAGCTCTTAGATACTTTGCTTGTTCCTTTTCTCACTCCCATAGAAATTCATCCAGGAGTCATGCAGGGTTAAAAGGAAGAGGAGAAAAGTTTGCCCTGAGTTACGTTTTCTGCTCTCATCTCAGTGCCCACAACATCCAGCTGCAATTTTTTTGGGTTCTTTCACCCCTCAAAAAAACCCAAAACAAACCCCAAAAACAGAAAGGAAAAAGAAAAAAACAGTTTCTGAGACCTGTAGCTCCAGGGAGATAAATAGGGAAAGGAGCAGTGCCTCAGCCTCCCGTGCACATCACTGCAGCTCATCTTGATTGTCATCTTCCTCTGATGCATAAAATCACTCAGATTCTGAGACAAGCCCTATAAAAACAGAGGAGTGGAAACCAAAGGCATGTAATTGCTTTTCTTATGTTTTATGTGTTTCCTGCTCCTGAGCAAATCAGCTATTGCCCCCCTTCCCCTTCCAACCCGTGCGGCTGCCTTCAGCAACTGAGAGCTCAGAGAGCCAAACCAGTCCCCAGCTCTTCTCATAAAACCCTCCTGTAATTAAGGTCTGGGTTTATCATTGCAGCTGCCCAACAGCCACCTTCAAGGGTTATCACTTGGAAATAAAAAGGTGCTTGGGGAATGCATCTGCGCTGTGCATGTGCACAGGAGCCACGGAGGAGAAGGGAACCTTCCTAATCAGTTTTGGTAAACTGCCCTTTTTCTCCTGCCCCCTCCCTCCCCCCCTGTAATTATGCTTTTAATTCTGCAAAATTACAGTGCTAGATTGTCTCATTAGGAGGGAGAAGAATGTGATAACTGTAAAATGGATATACTGGGCCCCCCAAATAGAAAGTGCTCTTATCTTACATCTTTAATTACTATAATTGCTTTGCCTTGTTTGTTAGGAAATGAAGCAAAAATCCTTAGCAGTTCTTAGGCAGTGCCCTCCTCCTGCTTGTCCTTTCCCTGCTCTTCAGGACTTTTCAGTCTGAAAGTCTCTGGATTAAGGTTTGTCTTGGTTGCTCAGAGGAGTGCATGATTCTGACCAGGTAGGTAGGTTAGGCTCTCATTGCTCTTGGGGAGTTGTTCTCCTGCTCATTGTTCTGGGACCTCTGTGTGTGTGTGAAAAGCAGCAGTAAGTGGGGCAGAAGGGAGGCAGGCAGCACTCTTGGGGAGTGCAGCAATAACAGGGAACAAAAGAGCATGCAATTCAGTGCCCAGGCAGGGAACATCCACTGCTCACATCCCTCACTCTTCCCAAGCACTTTGTCCCTTCCAAAATGAATCCCTCAAATCTTCTGTCCTGAGGAGGGGCAGGACTTGCAGGAGCTGCCATTTCCCTCCCACACAGACACCTCCAGGCTGCCACAGCCTCTCAGGAGCACCAAGTCCAACCTAGAACCCTACTCTGCAAGAGTCACCTCAAACCACATCCCCAAGCACCACATCCAAAGCACCCTGAAACACAACCAGGCTGGGGGACTCCAGCACCTCCCTGGGCAGCTCAGTCCAGTCCCTGACCACTCTCTCCAGGAAAAACTTTGCCCTAATGTGCAATCTAAACCTGCCCAGCCTCAGCTTGAGGCCATTCCCCCTTGTCCTGTCTCCAGTTCCCTGTGAGCAGAGCCACCTGCTCGGGAGCAGTGAATGGGAAGCTCCCTGGCCCTGCTGCTGCACTCTCCTGCAGGAGGGAGGCTCTGGCTCTGCCCCCAGTGTCATTAGCAGCCCTGGGGCTGGTGGAAGGTGTGCTGGGGCTGGCTACAGAGCCAGCAGCAGCATCATGAGGGCCAGACAGCTCTCAGACATGACAGCTGGGGCCCTGCAGAGACAGTGCCCCATCTGCTTTCTGCTTTTAATTCACCTGTTGTGTGCCCCCCGATTGGTGATGGATTGGGCTGAGCTTTTATTGTCTCCCACTGAGAGGAAGAAATAGGTTAAACTGTGATAGGAAGAAAACAAGGTCAGGGCCTGAGCAAACCTGTGTATTCTTCTGGTACCCCTGCCCAGCTCTGGTGCTTGATTGCTTTGAACATCATCACCTTTACTTTTTTTTTTCCTCCTAGTCCAAATTTCCTTTCTGTGACTCTTTCCTCCCACTGCTGCAATGCTTTCTGCTACTTTGAGGTCTGGGCACAGGTGAAGAAAAGACTGCAGGGATGAGAACAGGAGCTGGGAGTTTAGTTTCTTGGCTAGTTCCTCACCCTGGTGATTATTTCCTCTGTGATCTTGGGCGCTTGCCCACGGTGATGGGTGGGCAGCAGGGCAAGGGAGGGGATTCTGCCCCTTGGCTCTGCTCTGCTCAGACCCCAGCTGCAGTCCTGGGTGCAGTTCTGGAGCCCCCAGCACAGGAAGGACATGGAAGTGTTGGAGCCAGTGCAGAGGAGGCCACCAAGATGCTGAGAGGGCTGCAGCAGCTCTGCTGTGAGGACAGGCTGAGAGAGTTGGGGCTCTGCAGCCTGGAGAGGAGAAGGCTTCCAGGAGAGCTTGGAGTGGCCTTGCAGGATCTGAAGGGGGCTGCAGGAAGGCTGGGGAGGGACTGGTGACAAGGTCTGGGAATGGCAGGCCAAGGGGAATGGGTTTGAAGTGTCAGAGGGGAGATTGAAAGTGGATGTTAGGAGGAAGTTGTTTGCAGTGAGGGTGGGGAGACACTGGCACAGGTTGCCCAGGGAGGTTGTGGAGCACAGAAGCACAGAATGGGATCTTTGATCATGTTGGGTGCTTCTCTGCTCCACAACCTCCCTGGAGGTGTTCAGGGCCAGGTTGGAGGAGGCCTTGAGTGACCTGTGCTAGTGGGAGGTGTCCCTGCCTATGGCAGGGGGTTGGACCTGGCTGATCCTTGAGGTCCCTTCCAACCTTCCCATTCTATGATTCTGTGATGGCCTTCAGAGGAGGTCTGAGGCAGAGAAAACTATTTCCTTTTTCTTGCAGTCCTGGAAAGCAACAGAGAGCTGTAACTACCCTTGAAGTGTGGTGCATGCCAGCTTCACTCCAAAGCCCTTGCAAAACTCTGTCACTTTGCTGTCTTGCACGTAGGTGACTGAGTGAAGGAAGCCAAGCCTCCTGCTGAGGTGAGCCTGGCAATCCAGGTGACCCAAGCTTAAAGGTGAATGTTTTCATCTTGCAGTGAGACCCTTGAGTCCTCTTTAGCCTGCTTTGCAGGGTGTGCTAAGTAGCCTTTGTGTTAGTCCTCCTGTCTGGAAGACAGAAGGCTTAAAGTCTTGTCTCACATAACCAGAGGCATCTGCTGAGCTTGATACTGTAGCTTGATACCCAGACTGTGAGCACTCAGCTCTGGAGATTATTGGGACAGCATTGCAGAAGAAAATCCTTTTTCTTTCAGTCAGATTCTGGGGGCCTGGAAATCTTTCTCTTTTCAACTTGCATTGCCTTAATTGCAGTGGTTTGGTTAAGCTGTACTGACTCCTGGTGGGAATGGTTGGCTGGCTGTGAGAAAAGTGATTCCTGTTTGGGGAAGGGAATGAAATCAGTGTGGAGCATTTCTATGCCCATGCACCTGTGTCTCCTGTATGGTTATTTTATAGCACCTTAGCATTGTTTCAGCTGGAAAAGACCTCTAAGATCATTGAGCCCAACCACTGACCCAATACCACCATGGCCACTGAACAGTTTTAATCAGACTTAAGGCAGAAACTTTAGCTTCATGAAGCCTTTTTCCTTTCTCTCAGGCTGTTAACTAAGCTACTTTTCTCCAGCAAGCTGAGCTAACACACCATACAGTCACACCATACAGTGGTTTGGGTTGGAAGGCACTTAAAGATCATCTAGTTAGAGTCATAGAATGGGAAGGTTGGAAGGGACCTCAAGGATCAGCCAGTTCCAACCCCCTGCCATAGGCAGGGACACCTCCCACTAGCACAGGTCACTCAAGGCCTCATTCAACCTGGCCTTGAACACCTCCAGGGAGGGAGCAGCCACAACCTCCCTGGGCAACCTGTGCCAGTGTCTCACCACCCTCACTGCAAACAACTTCCTCCTAACATCCAGTCTAAATCTTCCCTCTGCCACTTCAAACCCATTGCCCCTTGTCCTGGCACTGCAAGCCCTTGTCAATAGTCCCTCCCCAGCCTTCCCGTAGCTCCCTCCAGACACTGGAAGGCTACTATCAGGTCTCCTGGAAGCCTTCTCCTCTCCAGGCTGCAGAGCCCCAACTCTCTCAGCCTGTCCTCACAGCAGAGCTGCTGCAGCCCTCTCAGCATCTTGGTGGCCTCCTCTGCACTGGCTCCAACACTTCCATGTCCTTCCTGTGCTGGGGGCTCCAGAACTGCACCCAGGACTGCAGGTGGGGTCTGAGGAGAGCAGAGCAAAGGGGCACAATCCCCTCCCTTGCCCTGCTGCCCACACTGCTCTTGCTGCAGCCCAGCACACAGTTGCTGTCTGGGCTGCACTCACACTGCAGCCTCAGGTTGAGCTTTTCCTCCCCCCAGACCCCCAGGGCCTGTTCCTTAGGGCTGCTCTCAGCCATTCCCCACCCAGCCTGGAGGTGTGCTTGGCATTGTGCCTACCCAGGTTCCAACTTCCCTGCTGTGGGCAGGGACACCTTCACTAGGCCAAGGCTATTCAGGCCCCCATCAGGCTCCTTTTGTGTTGCTACTCTCAGATTTCTCCTAGACACACAAGCAGCAATGCAGAGGAGGTCGCAGGATCACAGAATGGAGGTCATTGAGTCCAGCTCCCCTGCCAGAGCAGGACCATAATCTGGTGCAGGTCACACAGGAATGCATCCAGACAGGGCTTGAAAGTCTCCAGAGAAGGAGACTCCACAGTCTCTCTGGGGAGCCTGCCTGAGGCTAGAATTCATTAACTTCCCTCTACTCATTTGGAGAGTCTCAGAATCCCAGACTGATGGGGATTGGAAAGAGACCTCTGGAGATCATCTGGCCTAACCCCCCTGCTAAAACAGGGGCACCCCCAGCATCTTGCTCAGGATCACATCCAGTTGTGGTTGGAATCTCTCCAGAGGAGATTCCACAACCTCTCTGTGCAGCCTGCTCCAGGGCTCCAGCACCCTCACACCAAAGAAGTTTCTCCTTATGCTTAGGTGGAGCTTCCTGGGTTCTGGTTTCAAAGGACATTGAGGGGCAGCCTGGGGACACTGAGGTTCACCCTGCATGTGTCCATGATGTTATCCCAAGATTCTCCAGAGGAAAGCCAGTGGAGCCAGAGAATAAGGTTCAGCTTTAACAGCAAGATCCTCCCATGCTGTTGGCTTGAAGCCCAGCATTGGCTTGTGGGTGCTTGAATTTCATTTCTATTTTAAAGTCTGACTTTATTCATTAGTAGGGGAGGAGAAATGTAATGACAGTGTCTGAGATTCAACAGAGCAGGTTAGGAGCTGCTCACACACAGCTCTGTCCACGTCCCTTAAGCACCTCTCTAAAATGGTGAAAGTTTTGGCCTGACCTGTTCCTGAAGGAAACCTCCTGGGATCTTAGTAAACATCTACACTGCTGAGTAATGGGCAGGATAGGTGTAAGTAGGAGAGGTGCCCCCTCCCTGAAAGTGTTCAGGGCCAGGCTGGATGAGGCTTTGAGTAATTTGGCCTTGTGGAAGGTGTCCCTGCCCATGGCAAGAGTTGGAACTGGGTATCTTTGAGATCTTTCCAACCCAACCCATTCTGTGGCTCTGGGAAACAGACAATGTATGGTCCAAGTGCCCTTGGAGTTCCTGTATTAGGAAAAAGAGGATTGGGAGCAGGAGCAGGAGCAGGTTGTACAAGGAGAGCACACAACAGGCTGAGTTTCTTGCCAAATACTGCTCTGAAATAAAAGCCATTTTGAGGAGAAATAACCAAAGTCCTCTAATAGGGTTTTGTGCAAAGAGAAGCAGGTTTCTGGAGAACCTCATACACCCCTCAAGTCCTTCCTCTTTTGTTATGTCTCTCCTCTTCAGCCCCCTGAGCTTTCCATGGCCCTGGTGGCCAGCACCTGAGGAGAAACCAGGGGAGAGCATTTGAAGTGAAGATGCTTACTCAGGGGATGGTGGAACAGTCTCCTTGCCCCTATTCACTCAGGCAGAGAGCCCAGACAGGGGCAGGTTGCTCTCCCCTGTCCCCAGCATCCCTCACCTCTCACTCCAGCTTTCAGCCTCCTCCTCACTCAGCCCAGGCAGGGGCAGGTTGCTCTCCCCTGTCCCCAGCATCCCTCACCTCTCACTCCAGCTTTCAGCCTCCTCCTCACTCAGCCCAGACAGGGGCAGGTTGCTCTCCCTGTCCCCCAGCATCCCTCACCTCTCACCCCAGCTTTCAGCACCCTCCTCACTCAGAGAGCCCAGGCAGGGGCAGGTTGCTCTCCCCTGTCCCCCAGCATCCCTCACCTCTCACCCCAGCTTTCAGCACCCTCCTCACTCAGAGAGCCCAGGCAGGGGCAGGTTGCTCTCCCCTGTCCCCCAGCATCCCTCACCTCTCACCCCAGCTTTCAGCACCCTCCTCACTCAGAGAGCCCAGGCAGGGGCAGGTTGCTCTCCCCTGTCCCCCAGCATCCCTCACCTCTCACTCCAGCTTTCAGCCTCCTCCTCACTCAGTGACTGTTTTCTAATAGCAAAATTACTGACCTCCACTGAGCCTTAATGGCTGGCTGCTGTCAGCCTTTCCACTGCCTGCCTTTCTAAGTGGAAAGCTATTTCTGACATCCCACAAGGCTGCTGCTCTTTGACTCCCTAATTGATTGCAGATCAAACCCAAGCACCCTCCCATTATTTTTGTCACATGCATCTGCTTGTAATTCAGAGCTGTGAGGTCCCAACACCTCCTCAGCTGATGTGCCATGTACACAACACTGCCTTTGCCTTCCTTCTCTTGCTTGGCCTCTTCCTGCAGTGCTGCCAGCCTGGGATGAGAGCTGTGTGACATCCCTGCTTGGGGTGGACACAGCTGCTTGGTGCCACACAGCACTGCTGCTGGAGCCAGAGCATGACTGCCTCTGATCTGTGGTCTTGCTTGTGCTGGAAGATGGAAAGGTACAGAGAAAGGGAGTGTTGGTCTTCTGATTAGATGAGACTAGGAAGGGACAGTTGTGGGGAAGAGATGGGGCTGTGGTGGCTTCTTCTGGCAGCAACAACCTGTTCTGTAGCTGGATGCTGCCCAGCATCCTCCACGCTCAGAGGGCATCTGTGCTGCTTGCTGCAGAGTGCACCAGGGATGGTGGAGTGAGCCAAGGGAGCAGCAGAAAGCAAATTTGCCACAGTGCAGAAGCTCAGCTGCAGAATGAGGTTGTTGCTGCCCCTGGAGGGACCAGGCTTTGAGTGGGGGAGTGCCTGACTCACTCTGTTGGCCTCTTCTGTGGTTGCCTCCCTGGTGCTGAAAGCTCGCAGGGACTGCTCGGGCAAAAAAGAAAGGACAGGGAAGGAAAGAGAGAGCTGAAAAGCTCTCCCAGCTGCTCTCCATTATTTTGCCAGCTCCATTGCTTCCTTTCCTGGGCTGGATTGTAACACAGGCTCCAGAGATGCCTTCAGCAGCCCCAGAATCATAGAATGGGAAGGTTGGAAGGGACCTCAAGGATCAGCCAGTTCCAACCCCCTGCCATAGGCAGGGACACCTCCCACTAGCACAGGGCACTCAAGGCCTCCTCCAACCTGGCCTTGAACACCTCCAGGGAAGGAGCAGCCACAACCTCCCTGGGCAACCTGTGCCAGTGCCTCACCACCCTCACTGTAAAGAACTCCCTCCTGACATCCAGTCTAGTTCCTCTTAAGTCCCTTTTTTTTTTTCTACCCTTCACACACATCTAGGAACAATTCAATCCTCTGCACAAACCAGACCCTGACATTGTAGTCCCTCTTTACTGAGGTCCCTGGTCCCTTGTACCTCCCCAGCCTGCCCTCCCTGATTATGAAGCCATGCAGGGAGCCTCTTTCTGTGGCTGTGGGACCCATCTGGTCATTTTGATGGAACACTTTGTAAGTGCTCACACTGTGCCCGAGACCTTGGCTGGGAGAGGCGGCAGCAGCTGTAGCACCTCCGCTTGCCTGGCTGTGGTTTTCATTCTCCTCCCTTTTCCTTTTATTAATTTGTGAGGGCCTGGCTCCTGCTCTCCACTCTTTCCACAGCCCAAGGACGGGCTGGTGCAGCTGATAGTTTGCAAATGAGCAGTAATTGGATTTCAATTGGATGAATAACCTGTTAAAGCAAGGCGTGCGTGAGCCTGGCAAATCTAATTGGCAGTAACGGCAGAGATCTGCCCAGCCACTGCTTGGTTCTGCTCCTTTACCCCTCCCTCCTCCCCTCCAAAAAAAAAAAAAGCCACAAAAAAAAGATAATTAGAATTTAATTTCATTCTCACCTATTCATTTGTCTAAATATGGGTGTTTAATTATCCATCTCAGCAGATAGATGTTTCTGCCTCTGTGTGGATCTGAGCTCTTCCTTCCCTATGAGGTTTTTCCCTCCCCCCCTACTCACACTCTGGGTTGCAGTGCTCAGAGGCTCTGAAGTGTAGCTCTGCTGAGGCTCATTGTCAGCTATGCCTTCACCCAACGCTCAGCAGCACATCCTGCAGCCTGCCCAAGTCAGTGGCTGCAGCAGACCATGAATCAGAGTTGGTTTGGTAACTGCTTAAGCCAGCACTGCCAGGGCACCACTAAACTATGGCCCTCAGCACCACAGCTTTTAAACCCCTCCAGGGATGGGAACTCCACCACTGCCCAGGGCAGTTTGTTCCAGGTCTTGACAACCCTTTTAGGGCAGAAATTGTTCCTCATGTCCAGCCTAAATCTCTCCTGGTGCAGATTGAGACCTCCTTGAGACCATTTCCTCTCGTCCCTTGGCTTATTCCATGGAAGAAGAGACCAAACCTCACCTGGCTCCAGCCTCCTTCCAGGGAGTTGTAGAGAGCCAGAAGTTCTCCCCTCAGCCTCCTTTTCTCCAGGCTGAACAAGCTCTCAGCTGCTCCTCCCCAGCCCTGTTCTCCAGACCCTTCAGCACCTTTGTTGCCCTTCTCTTGATCTGCTCCAGCCCCTCAGTGTCCTTGCAGTGAGGGTCCCAAGACTGAACCCACTCTCGAGGTGCAGGCTTTCTGCGCTGTAGTTTTTCATCAGGAGAGGGACTGTGGAGTTTTGGTCAGACAAACATAGCAGTTATCTGTGTACAGTTCAGGGTTAATTTCTTTTGAGTCACTGAAGAATGTGTAATGTCCAGAGCAGCAGGAGAAGCACAGGGTTCCTTCTGAGCCTGTCAGTTGGATTTCTAGCTGGTCCCATGCAGTTCATTGTTGCTGTGCAGCACTGGGAGCTCCCCCACTTTGCCTCTTGAGCTGGCAGGGTCTGATGTGCATGGTGCAAGGTGCTGAGCTGGCATTACATGGGGTTTAGGAAGGTTTTGTGTTCTGAGGAGCAGTGTGCAATCAGGCTCCCACCCTCCACAGCTCCACTCTCTTGTGAGCAGAGGCCTGCTAGGGTCATGAAAGCTTTGGCTGGCTTGAATTGGCTTTGAACTTCGGATTTGGATCAGCTTACCTGGAAAGTCCTCTTGTGTCTCAGAGCTTGATGGAACTTCAGTTCTTGGAAATTCTGCTCCGTGCCACTTGGCCTGTCCTTTCCAGAAAGCTTTCAAATGATGTCTGAACTTCAGCTTTGAAGAACAACTGTTATTGCTATAAGCCCAGCAGCTGGGAAGTAGCTATTCCATTTCCCTTTGCAAATAAAACGTTGGGAAGATGGAAAGCTGGGATAGGTTTTCTGAACTGTTACATCTGAGGAAGGAGAATGTGAAAGAATGGGTGCAAGTGAAACTTTATTGATGGAAATAACCTTAGGTTGTGCCAGGGCTGGATTGGTTTGGAGACTGGGGACAATTTCTTTGCTGCAAGAGTGGTCAGGCACTGGCACAGGCTGCCCAGGGAAGGTGGCAGAGTCACCATCCCTGGAGGTGCTGAAGAAACCTATGGCCATGGCACTTCAGGAGGTGGGTGAATGGCCATGGTGATGGTGAGTCAGTGGTTGGACTGGATGATCTTATTCCAGCCTTAAGGATTCTAAGTTAATCTCTACTGCAGTCTAACAGTGCCCTGAGGCAGCAGCCAGGTTGCCTCTCCTGAGCCGCGGCGCCGCAGGGGGAGCAGCATGGATGGGGCCATGCCAGCAGTGAACCTTGCAGCAGCAGCAGCAGCATGGCTGGGCTGTGAAATGATTTCTGTGCTGAGAGCTGGTTCTGGCCCATTTGTGAACAGGGCTGAAGCAGGGACAGCCCTTCAGGAAGGCACTTACAGAGACACTCAGAGCTGAGTTAAGTCCTGCTGACTTCACCGCTCGTGTTCAAGTGTTTCCTGCCCCAATTCAGAGCACAGCCCAACTGGGAGAAAGGCTCTCTGACTTCAGCAGACATCAGGCTGCTTCTGCTGCTAGGTTCACAGATTGCATTGGACTGGAGGGGACCCTCAGAGGACATCTTGCCCACCCTCCCCTGCAGTCAGCAGGGACACTTCCAATGACATTAGGCTGGCGGGGGCCACATCAAATCTGATCTTGAATGTCTCCATGGATGTGACCTCAACCACCTCCCTGGGCAGCCTGTGCCAGTGTCTCCCCACCCTCACTGGACAGAACTTCCTCCTGATGTCCAACCTAAGTCTGTCCTGCTCCAGTGTCAAACCATTGCTCCTCATCCTATCCCCACAGGCACTTCTAAACAGTCGCTTTCCAGCCTTCCTGTAGGTCCCCTTCAGATACTGAAATGCAGCTCTAAGGTCTCCCTGGAGCCTTCTCTTCTCCATGCTGAACAGCTCCAACTCTCTCAGCCTGATGCTCATAGAGCCAGATGGTCTTCAGCTTCACTGGGGAGGGACTTTTTTGGGTGTCAGGTACTGAATAGGACTGGGGGGAATGGAACAAAGCTGGAAATGGGGAGACTCAGCCTGGATGTTAGGAAGAAGTTGTTGAGCATGAGGGTGGTGAGAGCCTGGCAGGGGTTGCCCAGGGAGGTGGTGGAAGCCTCATCCCTGGAGGTGTTTCAGGCCAGGCTGGATGAGGCTGTGGGCAGCCTGAGCTGGTGTGAGGTGTCCCTGGGCATGGCAGGGAGGTTGGACAAGATGACCTCTGGCAGGGGGGTTGGAAGTAGATGGCCCTTGAGGTCCCTTCCAGCCCTGACAATTCTGTGATCCACACTGCTGCTTTTCCAGTCAGGGACAGAGGCAGAGGTGCAGTAGGGATACACAAAATGCTCAGTACTGCAGCTGGCTTCTGCTAGTTGTGATATTTGCAGGCACTCCTTGTGTAATGCTTTTGGGGCCCTACATCTGCAGGAGCTGATTTATACACACAGCTTAGGGCTCAGCATGTGCACTGGCAGATGCTGGGAGATGTGGGAGTGGGTTTGTGCAAGGCTGTGGGCTTGCTTGCCAGTTTGGTCTCAGATGGCTGAGGCTCTCATCAATCACACTGACATGGAGAAACAGTGGTGGCCACAGACCTCCTCTGGGCAACAGGGGAGATCAGTGATCCTGGTATCAAGTGGAGACACCAGAGCACAGAAGGTCAAGCATCTGCTGTAGCCCTCTGGGTTGGTGTAGATGCTGTGTGGTAGCAAGGGGGGAGGAAAAAAACCCAAACCTCAAAACCAAGAGAAAAACAACCCCTGTGGCTGCTCTGTCTTAATTTAGGATATTGTTCATCTGGAATCTGCTGTTGCTGCTTGTCAGCAGGCAGAGTGACAGAAGATGTGAAATTAATTTCCGAGGTGGGAAACTGCTAATAATTTATTTACAGCCGGGGCGGGGGTGGAGGAGGGGATACAGTTAGAGCCACCTCGGGGTTTTCTGTGTAAAATGCCACTGCACAGCCCTTTCTGCTTCCTCCAAGTATGTCCTGTCAGTGGACACAACGTCCTGCAGCCCCTACACCTATTGGGGAGGCTGCATGCAGCAGGGAGGAGTTGGCTCTGCACTGCACAGCTCAGCCGCAGGTCTCTGGCAGCAGCCAGTCCTGCCGCGGGCACCTCAGACTCCCCGAACTACTCCGGGGTGGTTGTCCAGAGCCAGGGAGAAGGACTCTGAGAGGACAGTGGGTGGGAGCAGACCTTTTTGAAGTGCAAGGAATGCAGTGTTCAGCATGTGCCATTGACCTCTCTGTTTGTTTGTTAACAGGATACACACCCACTGGGATTTAAACATCTCCTTCCGAGAGACCTCTTGCAGGTACCGTTTTGGGGCACCCTCTTTGTATGGTAGGCTGAGAGTTTGTGATCTGTCACTGGCATATGGATGCTGTTAGATGGAAATGAACGTTCCTAACTCTCAGTGCTGTGGGTTTTTTAATTCCTCCCTTGTTACTCTTTCTTCCCCTTCCTTTTGTTTTTATTTTGGGGAGTGTTGTCTCTGGGGGGGAAACTTTCTCCTGCTGGAAGAGGGAATTGATGAGGCTTGTTAAAAAAGCCTGTTACTGGTTTTGGTGTGATTGCTCTGGTCCCATTTTGGAAGGAAGCAATATTGGGGTGGCCCAGATCTCTGTTTAGAATCATAGAATGGGAAGGTTGGAAAGGACCTCAAGGATCAGCCAGTTCCAACCCCCTGCCATAGGCAGGGACACCTCCCACTAGCACAGCT
>VWZE01024406.1:23580-34061 GCA_013396675.1 Eubucco bourcierii | reverse complement strand
GTAGAGCACCTCTCAGCCCTGTGGTATCTGCTGATGAGTGGAGTTCTGACTTGCTGGTGCACCTTTGCATACATGAGAATTGTAATGTTAAAGGCACACAGGAGGAGACCTTAGAGTGGCCTTCCAGTATCTGAAGGGGGCTGCAGGAAGGCTGGGGAGGGACTATTGACAAGGTCTTGCAATGCCAGGACAAGGGGAATGGGTTTGAAGTGGCAGAGGGGAGATTGAAAGTGGATGTTAGGAGGAAGTTGTTTGCAGTGAGGGTGGTGAGACACTGGCACAGGTTGCCCAGGGAGGTCTTCTGTGCTCCACAACCTCCCTGGAGGTGTTCAAGGCCAGGCTGGATGAGGCCTTGAGTGAGCTGTGCTAGTGGGAGGTGTCCCTGCCTATGGCATGGGTTTGGAACTGGCTGATGCTTGAGGTCCCTTCCAACCTTCCCATTCTATGATTCTGTGACTTGGGGGGCCAGAAAAAAACAGCACTTCTGCTGTGGGGATGTTTCCTTCTTCCCCTGGCTTTGGTTTTGAGTGGCTGCATCTTGGTGTTCTCCACTCCTTTAGTGTTTTGCAGAATGGACTTGCAGTAGGGAGTTGCTCTGCTCTTTAGCAGAGAGGCAGCTGCGTTTCAGCGCCGGCTGCAACAATTCCTTCTCCCAGCTCTCTTAAGGTGTTTGCACATCAGAGGTGCTTGGGGCTCGATTGGGATGCAAGACACTCTGCAAATGCAAAGATGTAATTATCCCATTTTTCTCTTCCTACTCCCTGCCTCTCTCCCTCTGCACTCGTGGCTCATCTCCTCCGCCCTTTCCCCAGCGTTGTGCTGATGGCAGCGTTTATCTGCATTTGTCCTCTGTCCCTGACATCCAGTTATTGATTGGCATGATTAAAAAGAACTGATAATCACTTCACATTAATCCCATAAATGACTTAAGACACCAAAATGTTTGCATAATGCATCTTAAAGGTGGCAGCTAAAAGAGGATAAGACCCAAAACTGCTTGGCACAGGAGAAATGGGCTTCCCACTCACCTGTGGGCTTGCTTAAGTAATTAGCCTTCTGCTTGCATAAGGAGGAATCTGAAGTGCTTTAGCGGAGGAAGGTGTTCAGAGGCTTTGGGATCCCAGCAGCCTATCTCCGTGGCGGTGGTGGGGGCGTGGGGGGAGCAGCAGGGAAGATGCCAGCAGCTGCTGAAATGAGAGTCTGGGTTTGTCTGCTGCATCTCGTGGAAATCTGGAGCCAGACGGCCGCTGAAAGTACCTCTGTCTAAAGACTTTCTGTCATAAACTTAGCTGATTAGCAGGCAGCTAGACGGCAGCTTAGCCTCTGCTCCTGCACCGGGCATGCGGCAGCTGAGCAGATCTCCTCCTGGGGCTGCCGCCGAGAGCCGGCAGGTGGGGGTGCAGCGGCTGGGGAGGGGGTGAGGTGGCGGTGGTGCTGCTGTGGGGGATAAAAGGCAGAGATACTTAAAGGAAGATGAGTGCTAGGGGATTCTGCAGACAAGGCACCCTCCCCCTAGCCCTGCTGGTGGTCCCAGGTGAGGACACTGCTCTGGGCCACCCCAGCTGGTGCTCCTGTGCTGTGTGTCCCCGCAGCACAGGCTGGGTGCGCTTGGCATGTGAGTAGAGCTTGGGAGGGAGTGGAGGCTGTGGATGTGGGGAGGGCAAGATTTCTGATAGCTGTTACTATCGTTATTAGTTTTTTAGTGTCTTCAGTCCTTCTAATTGTCATCTTCCAGCTGGAAAGAGGGGAGGAGGAAGCAAAATAGCCACATGGAGCTTGGAGGGCAAGCAGCTTGTCCTGGGGAGGACGCTGCAAAGAAAAGGCAGAGAGATTCCAGCACTTCATTCAGCGTCCTGTAGATGTTTTTTCAGCTCCTTCTCCCTCTTTAATGTTGGGATCTCATTTATTCTGAAGTAGTTTGCAAGAGGAGAAAGGTTTGCAAGTGGAGAAGGGTTTTTGCAAGTGAATGCCTTTGCCAGCTGAGCAAATGCAGTATCCTGCTGCAATATCCTGCTACACTCAGTGGCTTTTTTGTCTTCTCCCTTTTTTTTTTTTTTTTAAATAAAACAACTTTTTTTTTTTTCCTCTGAAGAGGAAGAAAGTAGCCTACTTAGCAGCAAGCTGATGCAAGGAGAACAGGCAAAATAATGCTCAACTGCTTCTAATGCATTTTCTTTTCCCAGAAGGAAAAGAGCATTGTTTCAGGATCTCTTTGAGCTGAAAATGAGTTTTGTAAATAAAAATCTGTACCCTCAGCTCCGAGTAATGCTGCTTCTGGCTTTGTCTTAATGAAAAAAAAAACAAAAAAGGAAAAAAAAAACCCTATTATTCAAGTAAATAAAGGAGTTTTGTGGCCCAGCAGTGATGGAATGGGAAAAAAAAACCAACAAAAAAAAACCAAACACACAACCAAAATTTTTTTGTCTGTTTGTTTAAGAATAGAAGGATGGAAAACGAAAACACCTTAAATTTTTTTGTTTGTTTAAGAATAGAAGGATGGAATGGGGGGAAAAAAAACCCAAAACACCTTTTTTTGTTTGTTTGTATGTTTAAGCATAGAAGGATGGAATGGGGGGAAAAAACCCCTTAATTTTGTTTGTTTAAGAATAGAAGGATGGAATGGGGGGGGAACACCTTAATTTTGTTTGTTTGTTTAAGAATGGAAAGATTTAATGGGAAAAAAACCCACTTTGTTTAAAAGTGGATGGAATGGGAAAAACAAAACTTTGTTTGTTTGTTTAAGAATAGAAAGGTGGAATGGGGAAAAAAAAACTTAATTTTGTTTGTTTGCTTAAGAATAGAAATGTGCAATGGGGAAAAAAACCTTAATTTTGTTTGTTTGTTTAAGAATAGAAAGGTGGAATGGGGAAAAAAACTTTGTTTAAGAATAGAAAGGTGGAATGGGGGAAAAAAACTTTGTTTGTTTAAGAATAGAAAGGTGGAATGGGGAAAAAAACCTTAATTTTGTTTGTTTGTTTAAGAATAGAAAGGTGGAATGGGGAAAAAAACTTAATTTTGTTTGTTTGTTTAAGAATAGAAAGGTGGAATGGGGAAAAAAACTTAATTTTGTTTGTTTGCTTAAGAATAGAAAGATTTAATGGGGAAAAAACCACTTTTTGTTTGTTTGTTTAAAAATGGATGGAATGTGGGGGGGGAGGGGAAAAAAATTAATTTTGCTTCTTCCCTCTCATTAAATCTTTCTATTCTTAAACAAACTTTTTTGTTTGTTTGTTTAAAAATAGAAGGATGGAATGGAAAAAACCCAACCACTTCATTTTGTTGGTTTAAAAACGTATGGAATGGGGAAAAGAAAACTTAATTTTGTTTGTTAGTTTAAGAATAGAAAGATTTAATGTGAAAAAAACAAACACTTTTTTTTTGTTTGTTTGTTTGAAAATAGAAGGATAGAATGGAAAAAAAAACCAACCCAACTTATTTTTTTTTTGTTTGTTTAAAAATGGATGGAATGGGGGAAAAAAAAACCCCTTAATTTTGTTTGTTAGTTTAAGAACAGAAAGATTTCATGGGGAAGAAAACCTTCTTTTTGTTCCTTTAAAAATAGAAGGATGGAATGGGGGAAAAATAAAACAACCTAAAGTTTCATTTGTTTGTTTGAAAATAGAAGGATGGAATGAAAAAAATAAACCCCAACTTAATTTTTATATTTGTTTAAAAATGGGTGGAATGGGGAAAAAAAAAAACCACCTTAATTTTGCTTGTTTGTTTAAGAATAGAAAGATTTAATGGGGAAAAAAACACTTCTTTTTTTTTTCCCCATTCCATCCTTCTATTTTTAAAGGAACAAAACCCCTAAATTTTTGTTTGTTTGTTTGAAAGTAGAAGGATGGAATGGAAAAAAACCCAAATGTTTTTTGTTTGCTTGCTTAAGAAGAGAAGGGTGGCAGCTGATTGCAAACTATCAGTTCTCTCAGTTCAAGTTTCCTATTAGTTCTGGGCTAGATCTGCCAATTCCTCTGCTTTCAGTTTTTCCATCTGAGATGTAAGTTCTGGCCCACGCAAGTTATATCTGGCAAAACTTGAAATCAAGGAGGCTCTGGCAGCTGCAGGGCCCTTGATGGGAAATGAGAGTGCTGTTTGGGAAGGGCTCAGCTCCCCAAAACCAGAGGAGGTTACCTAGGAACCCGATGGGTAGGAGAGGGAGGCGGTGTGGGGGCGAATTGTTACTTGCAATACAACTGTGTCAGGGGCAAACAAAAGAATCTTGTGCAGGCACAGACACACACACACACACACACACACACAATCAGTGATGTGGTGGCAAATAGGATTTCCTTAACTTGGTGCTTTTCTGCTCTCTTGCAGCCGTGATAACGACCTCTCCACTATCATCTCCAACCTGCATCAGAGCCACCAGCTCGTTATGCCAGAGACCCAGAGCCGCTGCGAGTTCAAGAGGAACAGCATCGACCTTGGCTTGGGAGCAGCAGGTAAGCAGCTGGAGCACTCCTGCTGCTTTGTTGACTCCTCTCTCTTTCACTCTTTCATTGCTCTGCTGGTTTGGTTGGCTGTTTTTGCTCTGCTGGTTTGGTTGGCAGTTTTTTCTTTGCTGGTTTGGCGGTTTTTTCTTTGCTGGTTTGGTGGTTTTTTGGTTTTGCTCTGCTGGTTTGGTGTTTTTTTGGTTTTGCTCTGCTGGTTTGGTGTTTTTTTGGGTTTGCTCTGCTGGTTTGGTGGTTTTTTGGGTTTGCTCTGCTGGTTTGGTGGTTTTTTGGGTTTGCTCTGCTGGTTTGGTGGTTTTTTGGGTTTGCTCTGCTGGTTTGGTGGTTTTTTGGGTTTGCTCTGCTGGTTTGGTGGTTTTTTGGGTTTGCTCTGCTGGTTTGGTGGTTTTTTGGGTTTGCTCTGCTGGTTTGGTGGTTTTTTGGGTTTGCTCTGCTGGTTTGGTGGTTTTTTGGGTTTGCTCTGCTGGTTTGGTGGTTTTTTGGGTTTGCTCTGCTGGTTTGGTGGTTTTTTGGGTTTGCTCTGCTGGTTTGGTGGTTTTTTGGGTTTGCTCTGCTGGTTTGGTGGTTTTTTGGGTTTGCTCTGCTGGTTTGGTGGTTTTTTGGGTTTGCTCTGCTGGTTTGGTGGTTTTTTGGGTTTGCTCTGCTGGTTTGGTGGTTTTTTGGGTTTGCTCTGCTGGTTTGGTGGTTTTTTGGGTTTGCTCTGCTGGTTTGGTGGTTTTTTGGGTTTGCTCTGCTGGTTTGGTGGTTTTTTGGGTTTGCTCTGCTGGTTTGGTGGTTTTTTGGGTTTGCTCTGCTGGTTTGGTGGTTTTTTGGGTTTGCTCTGCTGGTTTGGTGGTTTTTTGGGTTTGCTCTGCTGGTTTGGTGGTTTTTTGGGTTTGCTCTGCTGGTTTGGTGGTTTTTTGGGTTTGCTCTGCTGGTTTTTTTGCTCTACTGGTTCCCCCCTCTCTATTTTGGAGTGAGCTCGCTGAAGGCTTTTAATATTCTGTCTAAAGAGAAGCATGGAAAGGACCCTCTGGAGAGAGGGTCCAGAGAAGAGTAAGGAAGCTGTGAAGGGCCTGGAGAGTAAATCTTATGATGAGCAACTGAGGGAGCTGGGGATTGGTTAGTGTGGAAAAGTNGTTTTTTTGCTCTGCTGGTTTGGTTGGGTTTTTTTGCTCTGCTGGTTTGGTTGGGTTTTTTTGCTCTGCTGGTTTGGTTGGGTTTTTTTGCTCTGCTGGTTTGGCGGTTTTTTGGTTTTGCTCTGCTGGTTTTTTTGCTCTACTGGTTCCCCCCTCTCTATTTTGGAGTGAGCTCGCTGAAGGCTTTTAATATTCTGTCTAAAGAGAAGCATGGAAAGGACCCTCTGGAGAGAGGGTCCAGAGAAGAGTAAGGAAGCTGTGAAGGGCCTGGAGAGTAAATCTTATGATGAGCAACTGAGGGAGCTGGGGATTGGTTAGTGTGGAAAAGTGGAGGCTGAGGGCAGAGCTCATTGCTGTCTACAGCTCCACCATTGTGGAGAGGCTACTGCTGGGCTCTGCTCACAGGTAACTGAAGACAGAACATGAGGGAATGGCCTCAAACTGAGGCTGGGGAGGCTTAGATTGGACATTAAGGCAAAGTTTTTCCTGGAGAGAGTGGTCAGGGACTAGACTGAGCTGCCCAGGGGGCTGGTGGAGTCCCCCAGCCTGGCTGTGTTTCAGGGTGCTTTGGATGTGGTNAGAAGCATGGAAAGGACCCTCTGGAGAGAGGGTCCAGAGAAGAGTAAGGAAGCTGTGAAGGGCCTGGAGAGTAAATCTTATGATGAGCAACTGAGGGAGCTGGGGATCGGTTAGTGTGGAAAAGTGGAGGCTGAGGGCAGAGCTCATTGCTGTCTACAGCTCCACCATTGTGGAGAGGCTGCTGCTGGGCTCTGCTCACAGGTAACTGAAGACAGAACATGAGGGAATGGCCTCAAACTGAGGCTGGGGAGGCTTAGATTGGACATTAAGGCAAAGTTTTTCCTGGAGAGAGTGGTCAGGGACTAGACTGAGCTGCCCAGGTGGAGTCCCCCAGCCTGGCTGTGTTTGAGGGTGCTTTGGATGTGGTGCTTGGGGCTGTGGTTTGAGGTGAATCTTGTAGAGTAGGGTTCTAGGTTGGGCTTGGTGCTCCTGAGGGGCCTTGCCAACCTGGGTGCTTCTGTGATTCTGTGATTTCCTGGTGATGTTTAAATTCCTTTTTGAGAGCTCAGCCCTGTGTTATTCTCCAATCTAGAGGTCTGTGTTAAACTGCTGGCAAAGGAGCTTGCGCCAGCAAAGAAGTGAAATGTCCCCAGGGCTGGTGTCAAATGAAGCAGAAAGGCCTTGCAGGGAGCATGGTTTGATTTGTAATTTCATTAATCAGAGGTTCCCCTGTGCTGCCTCTCTGCCTGCCAGCTCCTTTGTGAGCCTGATTGTTTGGCTGGCTTTGTGAGTGCTACCTGGTTTGGATTTTGTGGTGTTTCTGGGAGGAGTTCACCTGGTTTGCAGTTAATGTGATGAAACCAGGAATGCTTCTCTGGCATCTGCCTCTCTGGATACCAGGAAGGGAGCTGTGAGCAAGGATGCTTTGGTGATAGGTAGGCATCAACCAACAAGTGAGGCACTGGTAGTAAACTGGAGATCTGTTTGCAGAATCTGTGATTTGCTATTGATTGTAAATAAAAGGTGAGGAGAAAGTGGGAGTTAGGCTTATTTTGATAGTGAGGGATCCCTGTGCTTCCAAAGCAGAGCTGGACCTCTCTCTGCATCTTAGCTCATGTAGATCATTCCTGAAGGTCCTCACTTTGCTGGGTTTGTTCTTATGTTCTTCTAAGTCATTCTGTTAACTGTGTGACTCTGCCCTGAACCTGGTAACACAGCACCTCTGGGAATGTCTTTGGGAGGATGCTCACTGCCATGACAGATTTGTCTCTTTTGCATGAGGTTTGACTCCTTTTCCAGTAGGATTCCTCCTGTCTGCCGTGAAACTTGGTGTGACTGCTTTGACAACGAAGATACTCAGTCCCATGTGGGTGGTGTGGTGGTGAACTGGGGGGGGATTGTGGTCTATCTGGAAAGCAGCAGCCATGGGCAGCTCCCAGTCTTGGCTTTCACAGCTGAATCTCAGAATTTTAGGAGCTGGAAGGGACCTTGGAAGATCATCTAGTCCATATTTTCTTCATTATTCCAATCCACAGCCCCTTTCCCTACACAGCTCTGGGCCAAGCTGGCCAGAGGGATATTTTTCTGTATGAGTCTATGTCTCAGCTGACCCTGCGTGTCAAAGTGCTTTTTAGTGTTGTTTTGCTTTACAGAGACCCTGCTGGGCTTGATCAACATGGCTGAAATCCTTTGAGATCCATAACACACCAGCAACTCCTCCTCCTCAGTGTTCAGCAGAATCCATAACACACCAGAAATTCCCATCAGTGTTAAGCAGTGGGAAAGGTTAGCTGTAGAAGTCTTTCTTCTGACTTGCTGGAGTTTCAGTTTGAGGCTCTCTGGTTAGCTTTTTGACCCTAAAAACCAGTAAGAAACACAAAACATGGGCACTGCACACATGTGGTAGCAGTGAGGCCAGCAGTGCTTGGCTGTGACCTCAGTGGAAGCCTGAACAGTGCAAATGAAGAGGCCCCCAAAGAAGTGACAGGGATTTGGAACAGGCTGCCCAGGGAGGTGGTGGAGCCCCCATCCCTGAGGGTGTTCAAAACACATACGGACTTGGCCCTTCAGGGCATGCTTTGATGGCCATGGTGGTGTTGAGTTGATGGTTGGAGTCCATCATCTCACAGAGGTCTTTTCCAGCCTTAGTGCTTCTGTGACTTTAGACTACAATGGGTTTGTGTCTGACAAGAATTGACCAGCAAGGAGTAGGTGGAGGGATGGATCTGAAGGTGTGTGGGGGCCTTGTCACATCTCCACAGGGACACTTGGATTTTTTTTCTCTGCTGTCTGGAGCCAACTCAGTCTACATGCTTGTTTGATTAAAGGAGACCTCACTTGCCAAAGCCCATGCAGAACCTGCCAGCTCTGACTTCAGAGCATGTGCTCAGCTGGTACCAGTGTCACCACCTCCTGGACATGCAAGTCAAGGGAACTGAAACCAAAAAATGTGCTGGGATCTGTAGCTGATGCCAACTGTTGGGTTTATGTCTTGGATCTGTTTGTCCTGGCAGGGGTGGAAGGGGAGCATGGTCTAATTGCTACATGGATAATGTGAAGAGAGTTGGTGCTAGGCTGGGCTGCAGGATTTGGCTGTTGCTTAAAACACTTAGTTACAATGCTAAGGGAAACAGAAACACATCCCCAGTTGTCTGCTCTTTGTACAGCACTCTGGGTTTGGGCCATGAGGATCTCACCCTCCAAAAACCTTTTGGAGGTAACAGTGCCCAAGTGTCTGTGGCTTCCTGGCTATGGCTGAGGCTGAGCAGAGGATTGAGATCAAGGAGAGCACAAATGGAAGAGATTTGCTCATTGCAGGGCCCGTGGGGTTAAGAAGGGGTTTGAAGTTGGCAGAGTTGGTTGGTTTATGATTAATGCTGTGAGAAGGAGTTCACTGATTTATAGTTAAAACCAGGATTAGAGGCACTACTACAGTTCCAAACACTGTGGACTGGAAAATTAGAGGTATTGCTGGATCTTTAATGGTCTTTGAAGTGCAGAAAGGGGTTGAAACTAATGGAAAATGATGGTGCAGAGTTAGTTCTGGGGCTTTTATGAGAGAGGTCAGGCTGGAGTCAGGGTTCAGAGCTAGAGCTGGGCTGACGTTCAGGTCACAAGGGGCTGAGGAGCTGATGTATTGCTGGAACAATGGGTTGGAGGAGCAGCACTGATGGTAATGTCCTTGGAAAGCTTAAGGATAATTTTCAAGTGAAAACAGGTCACTTTATGTCAATAGTGATGGTTATATTTGGGAACAGAGAGGCTGAGGGGCTTAGCTTGGGACAGCAGAAGCTGAAAGACTCAGAAAGTCACAATCCTGAAAGGCTTTCAGGTTTGGTCCTGGCTAGAAAAGGATTTAATAACTCACCTTGGTGGCTGTCATAAGCCACAGGGGTGGGCATCAGCTGCTTGTAATAAGGGTAGAGGAGCTCCAATCCTGACCAGAGAGTCTGTTTTGGATCTTTTGGGTCCCAAAGAACTCGGAAAAGGTTGAGGTCATCCAAATCAAATGTCTGTGTCACTTAGATGTGATGAGGACTGATGGCGTGGTCATGACTTGTTGGTGAGTTTGGTGTCTGCAGAAATCCAGGCTGGCAAATCTGAGATCTGCAGTGCTTTGCAAACACACTCAGCATAACACTGGAGTCCTGTGTGCAGTTCTGGAGCCCCCAGCACAGGAAGGACATGGAACTGTTTGAACCAGTCCAGAGGAGACCATGAAGATGCTGAGAAGGCTGCAGCAGCTGTGCTGTGAGGACAGGCTGAGAGAGTTGGGGCTCTGCAGCCTGGAGAAGAGAAGGCTTCCAGGAGACCTTGGAGTGGCCTTGCAGGATCTGAAGTGGGCTCCAGGAAGGCTGAGGAGGGACTATTGACAAGGTCTGGGAATGGCAGGACAAGGGGAATGGGTTTGAAGTGGCAGAGGGGAGACTGAAAGTGGATGTTAGGAGGAAGTTGTTTGCAGTGAGGGTGGTGAGAGACTGGCACAGGTTGCCCAGGGAGGTTGTGGAGCACAGAAGCACAGAATGTGATCAAAGGTCTCAACTAGAGCTCACTGGTGGTGTTCTCCTGTGGCCATATGGACTGGATGTGGTTTATGACCTGCTTCTAGATATCCATTGTGTGAGAGATTTGGGAGTGCGATGAGGTTGGTGTTGCCCTTTCTTCAGTGTGGGCTGAGGCAAGACACTGAGATAAGAACAGCTGACAGCTCAGCTCCTGTTTGAAGTGTCCCCTTAGAGAGGACCTTTAAAGGAAATGAAGAATGGCAGCAGCATAAATCTAGAAAGGAGGAAAAAAATAAGGGGGGGCAAAAATCTGTTCCAACCAGTGCCTGGCTGGGGCGAGAGGCCTGGGGGCGGCGGGGCTGGGGCGAGAGAGGCCTGGGGGC
>VWZE01024406.1:0-19671 GCA_013396675.1 Eubucco bourcierii | reverse complement strand
CCCGCTCTAAGTTCTTTTTTTTTTTTTTTTTCTTTCTTCTGAAGCATTGTGGGGGTGGGAGGTGATCAGCATCCTTTCATCATACAAAGGGAGGTCTTGGGAGGTGAAGGAGAAAGGGGAAAGCCCAGCATGGAAGCATTTCCTTCTGCTGTGCCCTGCCCCTGCACTTACAGTCTGGGTTAGGATGTGGGATTTTGCTGGTGTGAGTGTGAAGGTTTTGCTCTTGGCTTTGTCACTGCAGGAGGAGGAGGAGTCCAAGGTAGTTTTAGTGCCCTGCTCTTGGAGTTCAGTAAATCTTGGCTCTTGGCAGGGATTTTGAAGCTGGCTCTTGGCAGGAGGGTTCTCATGGGGTGGCTCTGCAGACACCTTAGGGAAGGTCAGCGGTGTGTTTTGAGCTGAGGAAAGAAGTGCCACAGCTGGTCAGGTCTCCTCCTGGCAGCTTGGGTAACTTGGCCTCCTCTTCTGACATGAGCAGGGCAGTCTGGCCATAGCCAGGACAGCGAGTCCATCCCTCTCTGGCACTTGGACCAGCCACCTGGTCATGGCCATTAACCTGTTGCAGCTTTGAAACCGAAATAAACCCTGAGTCTCTTCTTCCTTTCCTTGCAGCTTCAGGCAGAGCAAGATTACCCTGCTTCCAAAAATAACCTCTTCCCCACCCCCTGCTTCCACCTCCTTTCCCAGGTGTCTCACAGGCAGCTGGCAGAGAGCTGCAGACACATCACTGGTGCAGTGACATCTCAGTGGTGCTTAGCTGGAGATATCCAGCACAGGTTGTCCTGTGGCACCTGACTTGCCCACCCCTGCTTGCTGCTGGGTGCAGCTCAGGGAGAGGAGGCAGTGACAGTGCTCCTGACCCTGCCACGACTTGAGCTGCTACTTGAGAGCCAGGGTCCTGACACTCTTCCTGCTCCAGTGCACATGTGTGTGTCTGTCTGCCACCAGGTGTGGCTGCTGTGTGCTCTGTGGATTTAGTCCTGTCAAAAATCTGTCCTGCTTGGAAAGATTTTATTAACGATCTGCTGTGAGCAAGAAGAAGGTCAACTGCCTGTTTCATTAATTTTTCAGCCCTGCACAATCTTTTTGTTCCCAGTTCCTTTTCTTCCCTTTGCTCCTCTGCCCTTTCCTGCTCTTTTCCCTCCTCCTTGTCTTTCTTTGGTTCTCAAACCCTTTCCCCCCTCCCTCCCTTTTCCAGTCTTGACTCCATCTGACATACTTCCTTTCCTTCCTTTCCATTCCTCTTCCTCCCTTCAGCTCTCTTGTCCTCCTCCCTGTTCTGCCTTCCCCACCCTCCCTCCATCTCCAGGCTCCTGGGGAAGGAGACAATTTGAAGGCTTTCCTCTCTGCTCTCAGCTGAGAGGCTCCTTCCCTCAAGCCAATCAATGGCAGCCTTTCAGCCCCAGTGGGGCTTGGCAAACATTAGATCAATAAGTTATTAGCACCATTCTGTCAGCTGTAATGTAGAGATTGATCGGGGCTGGGGCTCCTGCATGCTGCCTGGCACTTCCCCAGCCTGATAAAGATGACAGATTAAGGGAATAAGAAAAAGGAATTAAGGAATCTGGCTGTCAAAGCTGTCAGGGGCTGGAGGAGCGTTGGCTTTTTCGGGGGCTGAAGGAGTGCAATCGGACACTTGAATGGTGCCAAGGGTACAGCACCAGCAGCAGCTCTGCTGGCAATCACTACCTTCAGCCTTCACTCTCCAGAAGAGAAGCTGGCAGGCTTGTGGAAGGAGCTGCCACAGGAGGTGGAGTAGCTCTCCTGGTGTTGGAGGGGGAATAGCAGGCTGCTGGCACAAACCCCAGCGCCAGAAGACGCAGCACCTAGGAGCCCGCAGGGAGGTGCAGGTTGCTGTCCCTGACCTGTTGTCCCTTCCAGTGTTGGGTAGCAGTCCCCAGGACTAGGAACTGTCTAGTTCAGAGGAACTGATGCCAAGTTCTCAGAGATATATTTTTTTTAATCTCTCAGGGGCTACAAGAACAAACTGGAACACAGGAATTTCCAACTCAGCAAGAGGAAAAACCTCTTTACTGTGTGGATGCTGAACCCTGGAGGAGCCTGCCCAGAGAGGTTGTGGAGTCTCCTTCTCTGGAGACTTCCAAAACCTGCCTGAGGCCTGTCCTAGGTCATCCTGCTTTGACAGGAGGGTTGGACTTGGATGATCTCCAGAGGTCCCTTCCAACCCCAACCATTCTGTGATTCTATGACACTGAGGCCAAACAACCTTGCTCAAGGGGTTTGTGGTCCCTCACAGAAAACCTGATCCTTACTGGAGCTGTGCTTAAGTCTTCTGATTTCCCAGGCTCTCCCTTTCTCCTGTCTTGCCCACTTAGAACATACTCCCTTCTAGAGCTAGAAATGGAGTCTCCAAAATGTCTGGACTTCCAACCCACCCTCCCAGCCTCATCCTTGAAATCCTTTTCTGGAAGGCAGTTGGGATTCACAAGTTTTGCAGTTGCTAAAAAACCTCCCTGCGGCATGTAAAATTAATTCAGAGCTCTCTTTTTAAGTGCTCCATATCCTCTCCATGAGTGTTGTTCATACTATGAATATTTACCACCTTCTCTATGGCTTGGTGCATGCTGTAAAAATGATTTTTTGTAGGAATCTGGGAGACAAGGAGGTGTTGGTGCTCCCTCTCTGCTCAGCAGCCTCCTTACAGACCGGAGGATGGCTCCAACGTGACCTGCTCCTCCCTCTTCTTTCACTCCTTGGGAGCTGAGAGCTTGGACAGTCCTTTGGGGTGCTTGGATCCACCTAGGAAAATGGAGCCAGCACAGGGAGGTGGGAAGTAGCAGGATGCTGTTTGCCTGGTAGGAGGGAAGGCAGATGGCCTGGTGGTTAGAGCTGAGAAAGGGATTGCAGGCTGCTTCTCAAGCCTAGGGGAGGGTGCTTGGTGTCTTATACACTGGGAATCCTCCTGCTCAGCTGCTGTCCTCTTGTGTGCTCCTGCAACTTTCACCTCTTCACGTTTAGGAAGGGATTAGTGGGACCAGATCTAACTTTTGGGGTGCTATGTTGTGTAATGGATGGAGGTGAGTGAGGGATGCTTGCTGAGCCTTGCCTGTTGGGGTTCTTCTCTGCTCCTGAGAGGAGTGAGTGCACTACCAGGCTGCCAAAACTCTTTCAGGGTGAGCAGTAAAGACAAAAAGCTTTGAAGAATTGATGTTGCATCCCCCTTGCTTTGTAGCGAGAGACCAGGCTGAGAGAGTTGGGGCTCTGCAGCCTGGAGAGGAGAAGGCTTCCAGGAGACCTTGGAGTGGCCTTGCAGGATCTGAAGGGGGCTGCAGGAAGGCTGGGGAGGGACTATTGACAAGGTCTGGGAATGGGTTTGAAGTGTCAGAGGGGAGATTGAAAGTGGATGTTAGGAAGAAGTTGTTTGCAGTGAGGGTGGGGAGACACTGGCACAGGTTGAGGGTGGGGAGACACTGGCACAGGTTACCCAGGGAGGTTGTGGAGCACAGAATCACCCAACGTGATCTTTGATCACCTTGGGCGATTCTGTGCTCCACAACCTCCCTGGAGGTGTTCAAGGCCAGGTTGGATGAGGCCTTGAGTGTCCTGTACTAGTGGGAGGTGTCCCTGCCTATGGCAGGGGTTGGAAGTGGCTGAGCTTTGAGGTTCCTTCCAACCTTACCATTCTCTGCTTGGTGTCCCATTCCTCTCTCCCCAATGTTTTCTGTTACCCTTCCTGTTTCCAAGAACCTCTTGCTACCAGAAACTTAGTTTGATGCTTAGGGAATGTTTGCAGGTACCCTAGGTCTAGGCTAGGGATAGTCTTGAGCCAGGAGTGCTCAACTTACTCTGCTGATTATGCTGCTTTTTACTCTAGAGGACTGGTGCAGCAGCAGCTAGCAAAAGGATGCTTCCTGCCCTGGAGAGCTTGGGATCTAAATCCAGATGGCAGCCAACAGGTAGATACAGATGTGGATAAAGGAAGAAGATCACCCAGTGCAGTAGCTGAGGTTGGGAGCCTGCTGCCTGCCATGTCCTTAAGCCATTAAGCTGACCTGCTGGGAGGAGGATGGTGCCTTTTATTTTGCAGGTGGTTTGACATTATAGAATCATAGACTGGTAAGGTTGGAAAGGACCTCAAAACTCAGCCAGTTCCAACCCCCCTACCATAGGCAGGGACACCTCCCACTAACACAGGTCACTCAAGGCCTCCTCCAACCTGGCCTTCAGCACCTCCAGGGAGGGAGCAGCCACAACCTCCTTGGGCAACCTGTGCCAGTGTCTCACCACTCTCACTGTAAAGAACACCTCATTTGCAGGGATCCTTCCTAGACCTCAGCCTGCCCCAGGAGCTGCCAAGCACTTGCATTGTTCTGGTATCCCAAATCCCTGGAGCCCACTGCTTCCCTTCCCCCAGCTTCTCCAATAATTACTTATATTTTTTTTCCCCCTCCCCATTCTGGTTGCCCTCAGTTAAATTATGGCCTGTGCTTCCCATGACCTTGTGCTTCACTCTGCCTTTGTTCCATTGATTCCTGCTGGCAAGGGATGGGGCCAGTGTGCAGCCAGATTCCAGGCTGCTGCCTGCAGCCCACTGCCTGGCCCCTCGCACGCCAGCCTTTGTTGGGAGCAGCTCTGGGCCTGCTGAGCCTGGGCAAGCTGGATGCAGCTTCTGACAAAGCCCTTGGCTGAGGAAGGAGGCCTCCAGGGTCCCTGCAAAGCTGTCACATTCAACAGGGCACCAGGCAGAGCAGCAGGGCTGGAGCACCAGAGCTGCTCGAGCAGAGGCAGCTCCTCTGGCGGTGCCCTGTTGGTGCCAAAGGAAGAGGAGAGAGCTGAACAAACTGAGATGCTGCCAAGACACTTCAGGCTGGTGGCTGGGAATTGTCATCTCCAGGGTGTAAGCTTGCTGGGGGGAGGAGTTAAAAGCAAGGGAAGATGTTTTCCTGCTCTTAAAATAGCGTTCCAGGAGGAAAAAGAGGAGCCTCTCCTTGGGAGATGTTGGCTGCCCAAGCTGGGCTGCTTTCTGGTGTAGGTTGGCTCAGGTCTCTGTTTTCTCAGGGTTTCTGGGTCCAAGAAGCCTTCAGAGCAAACCCAAAGATGCAGGCAGGGAGCGTGAGAGAGGTCCTGGTCCCTTCCTGTTCTGCTGTAGTGTAGCTGGGGCAGTATGTGACAGAAAAAATGGTGTCTTGGTGTTCTTCTCTTGGTTCCTCCACCAGATGGAAGAACTTCTTTGTTTTGAGGAGCCCTGGAGCAGGTTGTGTGGAGTCTCCTTCTCTGGAGGAATTCCAACCCCACCTGAACATTGTGATCCTGATCAAGCTGCTGTGGGTGCCCTGCTTCAACAGGGAGGTTGGACTGGAGGATCCCCAGAGGTCCCTTCCAACCTCACCACGCTGGGGGTCTGTGTTCAAAGTGAAGGGCACTAGAACACAGCAGAAACACAGATCAGGCTGGAGAAGGGAAGACTCTGGGGAGACCTTAGGGCAGCCTTCCAGTAGCTGAAGGGGACCACAAGAAAACTGGGAAGGAACTTTTTTACAAGGAATTGTAGTGCTGGGACTTGAGGGAAGGGCTTTAAGTTTAAGGAGAGCGGGTTCAGACTGGAGATTAGGAACAGATTCTTTCCAGTGAGGGTGGTGAGACACTGGAGCAGGTTGCCCAAGGGAGATCATGGATGGCTGCACCCTGGAGGTGTCCAAGGCCAGGTTGGATGTGGCTGTGAGCAACTTGGTCTAGGGGGAGGTGTCCCTGCCCATCTAGGGGGGGTGGAACTGGATGAGCTTTAAGGTCCCTTTCAACCTAAACAATTCTATGAATCTACAAACACAGTGCAGGAGGACTTGGTGCAGCTCCTCAGGTGTAATTGGGGCTCTCTGTACTTCACTCATTTAACATGGAGCTGGGCGGGGGCAACATTTTTGTGACCACCTCACATTTGTTTGTTTCCCTTCTGCAGGTGAAGCTTTGTGCTCAGTCACCAGGACCTGAGTGTAGGTCTCACCCTGCCCCTGGTGCCACTGTCAGTGCCCCTGGTGCATCTTGTCTGCTGCAGATTCCCTTGTAAAGAGTGGAAGTAGAACCCCTGCCTCTTTGGGGAGACCTTGAGATAGGTTTTCTAATCTTTCCAGCTGACTTAGCCTCCCAGATCCTCTCTTCAAAGCTGATCCCAAGGCTTGGGATTCTTAGGTGTGTTGGTGAGCATGACTGTGAAATGATCAGCAGTGCTGGGTGCTGGCAGGCTGAGGATTAGAAGCAGAGGACTGTGATCAGGTGAACCCCCCCTGCCTTCTGCACAAGCTCATTTGCTGGTGCCATGCCCATGTCCCTTTCTCTTTGTGCTAGCAAAGCTTTGGCTGGCAGTTGTATATGGGGGCAGAATTGAAGTCCTCCTCCAAAGCAAAACAGCTTTGCTTGTGCAGCTGCAAAGTCAGGGGGAGAGGGACTGTGGATGCTGCCACCTCAGTGCCTTCAGTGCTGTCCTGATGCTTTGTACGTGAGGGCAAAAAAATAGAGAGAGGCTTTCTTGGCCTCTCTCAAGTCACATCTGACTGGGGAAATGCAGGAGGTGAGGGATGAACTTCTCCTCCCATGAGAGAAGGGGGCAGAATCAACTTTGATTCTCAGATCTTGGCGGGGGGATATTGGATTTATTTCTGACCCCTTCTCTGGATCTCTTCTGTATCATTCAGGTGCTGCTGTGACTCTGCTGCCTTCTGAGGCTAGCAGGAGCCTTGAGTGTAGTGGAAGGTTTGGGGACTTGCATGGAAGAGCTTTGTGGGGGCTGTTGTGTGGTCAGGGCTGTGTTGCAGTGGTGGCAGTGAGTGATCAGTATGCCTGGGGCTTCCTCCAGCACTCCTTACTGGTGTCATTGCCTGGCCTAGCTCTGACACTTACAGTTCCACTGATAGTGTCTTTTCATTTTCAGCTTTAATAGGCAAAACAAAAAAACTGCTCTGATTTGGCTCCTTTCAACTGAAACACTTTGTAGAATGGGGAGGGGAGAGGCAAAAGGAGGGATTTGGGGAAGCAAATGAGAAATAGGAATAAAGAATCCTATAACCATCCCTCCCCATCCTCTGCAAGGTGGAGTGTTGCCTTTCTGGAGGTGTCTGGGCTGAGCAAAGAGCTGCCTTTTGGCTTTCTGGTCACTGCACTCTACATGCACACCATGTCTCTGTGAAGTTGCTGAGGCATCCAGGAGCTGCACTGCCAACTCATCTGCAAAACAGCTTTGCTTGTGCTGCTGCAAAGGCAGGGGGAGAGGGACTGTGGATGCTGCCACCTCAGTGCCTTCAGTGCTGTCCTGGTTCTTTGTGTCTGAGGGCAAAAAAATAAAAAGGAATGTGGGTATCAAGGGATGGATTTAGAGTGTAGGATCCTGTTGAAGGGCTCATGGTGGGGTGTAAGTGGCACCCTGAGGCTGGGGTGTAAGGCTTGAGCTGTAGGGAGGGAATGTGGGCATTAAGGGGTGAATTTAGAGTGTAGGGTCCTGTTGAAGGGCACATGGTGGGCTGTAAGTGGCACCCTGAGGCTGGGGTGTAAGGCTTGAGCTGTAGGGAGGGAATGTGGGCATTAAGGGGTGAATTTAGAGTGTAGGGTCCTGTTGAAGGGCACATGGTGGGCTGTAAGTGGCACCCTGAGGCTTGAATGTATAGTTTGAGTTGTAGGGAGGGGATGTGGGCATGAAGGGATGGAGTTAGAATATAGGATCCTGTTGAAGGGCACATGGTGGGGTGTAAGTGGTAGCCTCAGGCTGGGGGGTGTAAGTGGCACCCTGAGGCTGCAGGGTAAGGGTTCAGTTGTAGGGAGGGAATGTGGGCATCAAGACATGAATTTAGAGTAGAGGATCCTGTTGGAGGGCACTTGGTGGGGTGTAAGTGGCACCCTGAGGCTGAGGTGTAAGGCTTGAGCTGTAGGGAGGGAATTTGGGCATGAAGGGATGAAGTTAGAGGATAGGATCCCATTAAAGGGCATGTGGTGGGCTGTAAGTGGCACCCTGAGGCTGGGTGGTTGAGTTGTAGGGAGGGAAGGATCAGTGGTGTAACACAAGTTGTTTGGGTTGTACCCCAGAATCTGTGAGCTTACCAAGAAAATGTGACCTGTCCCTTCCCTGCTTGGGCTGGAGTTCAAAAGATTGCTCTTCAGCCCTGTGCTCTCCTACTGACACAGTAAATTTGAGGCAGGTTGCTAAATCTTTGTACCTCTGCACTGACTACCAAGATAATTGTTCCCTTTTCCTTGCTTATTCTGTAGCTTCTTGATTTTTGTCCCCACACTTCTGGGGCCAGAGTCAGTCTCTGACCCTAACCCATCTCAGGACTTGACCTTAAAATGAAGAAAAAAGAGGAAGATTTTCCTTCTGTAATCTAACTGCCACACAAACTGCTGGGGACAACCCAAATACAGACTCGGTGTGTGGGATTTGATGCTTTGGTACAGTATGAACCTGAGATGCTGGAAGAAAAATGCTGCAGATTGTCCTGGAGATGAATTTGCCAACGTGGGATCTCTCTGAAGGGCCAGGATCAACTCTCAGCTGGCAACACCTGACTGTTCACACAGCTGCCAGCTGCCTCCCCTGCCTGCTGAGGAGTGGGTGTTTAGGGGGCTGCTGGGGCATGGGTCTGATGCTTCTTGTACAATTCACTTTGGTTGGAAAAGACCTTTAGGATTACTTTAACACAGGTGATCTTTGATCACGTTGGGTGATTCTGTGCTCCACAACCTCCCTGGAGGTGTTCAGGACCAGCTTGGAGGAGGCCTTGAGTGATCTGTATTAGTGGGAGGTGTCCCTGCCCATGGCTGGGGGGTTGGAACTGGCTGAGCTTTAAGGGTCCCTTCCCATCCAAGCCATTGTAGGAGTGTGTGAGTGTCAGCTGCACCAGGCATGGTTATTGCCCTCTGCCCAGCACTGCTGAGGAACAGCAGTTGGAGGCCCCCAGTGCAAATGACAAGATGAAGAGTCTTGGTCTTCCCCTGTGCAGGAGCAGCCAGTTGGGAGTGGGATGGGACTTGCAACCTGTGCTGCTGACGTGCCTGGGAATAGCAGGGCATGGTGCTAGTCTGCTGGCAGATGGGCACATGGGGGTGGGAGTGGAATAGCAGGAGAGAAGGAGTGATAGGAGGGTAATGAGGTGCCTTGGCAGAGCTGTGAAATGAAGGAATCTTTACTGCTCATATTCAAACTGCTGTCACATGGAACTGGTGCTTCTGTCACCAGCTCTTCCCATGGAATCTCTTCTGCCTGAAAAACACAAGAATTAGTTCTTGTTTTTGCTGCCTCCTGTGCAGGCTGGGAGGGGCGAGCAGTGGGGGCCTGGGTCGTTTTTCAAAGCCACAAATCCTGGATGAGGACACTTCTGAGGAGGAGGTTATATGGTGTTGGTCTCTAGCACTGTGGGAACTTACAGCCTCAAACTAACATTCCCAGGGAAATCAGCATGAAGAATGAAACTTTCCCTGGGGAGGGAGCTCATGGCTCTGTACTGGGTGGCCAGGTGCTGCCAGCTTGATGCTGGCCAAACCTGGAGTGTCTGTGGCTTTGGCAGAGGGATTGCAAGGGTAAACTGAGGCAGGAAGGTTGGTAAACTGCTTGGAGGGGCAGGCCCAAGGCTGTGCATGTGAAGTGCTGTCACTGGCTGCCTGACTCCTTTCCCATCTGCTCTCCCTGTTGCCGCTGTTTTGTTGTGTTTACTTTGCCCTTGGCGCTGGCTGGTCGCAGGCCCTCGGCAGTCGCCTGCGAGCGCCGGTTCCGTTAGCAGCCTGGGTGGCAGGGTCGTGGCACCACGCGATGGGAGGCAGCTTGTGCTCTTTGAAACCTTGAAATGCCACTCGTGGCTTTGCAGGCTTCCAGCACTGCTCTTTGGCTACAGGCATTGCCTGGCAGGCTGTGCCCTGGGCACATGAACTGCCTGCTGCGGGGTGCTGCTCGGAGCCACGCTCCGGATCTCTGCGCCAACGCAGCACCGAGGCAGGAACTTGGAGTGCTCCTGAGGATGAGGGACAGTCACTTGGCTTAAAATGTCCCCTGGAAGAGAGACAATGTTGTTGTTCTTATAAATAGCACCGAGGGGGCTTGGTAACCTTTCTTAACCAGCAGACTTAGGGCAGCTCTGCTTGCACATGGGCTGGCAGGCAGCTCCGAGGTGTGCTCGCTCCAACATGGTGCTCGTTTGGGAGAGAGATGATTTTATTCCTCCTTCTTCTTCTTTTAAGATGCTGCATCTTTAACAAGCCCTTGATAGATGAGAATTTGATGCTTGCAGTGACAAACAGTCTCTTCCTTCCTGCCCATATGCAACATCATGCTTTCAGTTCCCCCCCAACCCCCCCCCCCACCCTCAGCATTATGATGGGAGGATATTGATTTGAAATCTGCTCGGGGACGCTGTAATTGTGTATTAGATATTTGGTGTTGGGTTGTAGGGCTGCAGTAATGCAAAAGGCTTGAGTGTTTCCGTACAATCTAGAGGGGGAAGATTGCTAAAGACCTTGAGGTTTTGAAGGAGGAGGGGGGTGGAGAGAAGAGGAGAAGGGGGGGGGGGAGAGATTGAGAGAGCGAGAGAGAGGGAGAGAGATACTGTGGTAGGAAGATTCAGAGATCTGTTGTGCCTTTTTTTTTTTTTTTGCCGTGTGTGTGTTGTTTTTTTTCCTCCCTTTTCTCTCCCCCAGTTGCTTTGCATCAGGGCATGAAAGCAGTGGAAACACCAGGGGGACAAAAGGCAACAGAACAAATGATGAAACTCAGTAAGGAAATCAACTGGATTCAGAATTTATAGCTTTTAGAAAAGGCTTGCATTGATCAGTGTGTGGATAGTCATTATGTGCTTTTGGGCTGTGTGATTAGGAAAGCAGATCAAGACTCTCAAGATGATGATTTTTCTTACTTTCATTCCCCCCCCCCAGCTTCTGCTTCTAATATATATATGTGTGTGTGTGTGTGTGAGAGAGAAGCAAAATGCCAAAGTCTCTCTGGTTGCTTCTGCAAAGAGGAAAGTCCAACCTTATCTGCTACTCAGGTTTCTCATCTCTCTTCTAGATGAAATTTTAGGCAAGAGAAGAGTATGTTCTCCCAACAGCAGCAGTGAGTGTCCTTTAGAAAGCAAGAAAGCCAGAAGTGAGTCCCCAAAGGGTAAGTGCTGCTTCTCTCTCCTTCCCTCCCTTCCCTTTCCCTTTCTTCTCCTTTCTTAAGAGTGGAACTTAATTGAAATTAAGGAGGGAGGGGGTTGCAGGAGGCTGCGGTGTGGGAGCTGTTAAGTATCCATCCGGCACTGAGGGTGCATGAAGGAGGCTACCGGTGCGCTGGGCTCGCTTTATCTCATCGGAGGGGATGCTGGCAGTGCAAGAAAGGGATTGCCTCTTAATTAGAATGATTGCTTTATGATTAAAGGGGGACTGGGAAGGAAAAAAAAAAAAAGGCAGGCTGCAGCTTTGGAGGTGGATTTTAAGGGTGTTTCTACTTTTCAGGCAGAATATCTTGATTAGATGTTGAATAGAAATGATGCACACAGGCTTATCGTGCTGGCATCTGCTCCTTTAAAGGGGAAAGGGGGGGGGGGAAACCTAGCAGGGAGAATAAGGTTGCCTGCTTCCTTCTTATGCATTTATGGCACTGTTCCTATAGAGATGGGATCTGCAGAAGGATTCTTTTTGTGTAGTTTCAGGGGGTTTCTTTTTTCTTCAGGCTCTTGGTTGGTTTGAGGACTCTTCCCTGCAAACAGGATTTTTAAACTTTCTCTAGGACTGGCAAAGTGGAAGGGGGTAATGGAGCCTGCAGTTAATGAGTTTCTCCCAGGGTTGTCTCAGTGAGGTTCTGCAGGCCGTTCACTTAAAGCCTTTGTTGTTAAGTTCAAACTAATTAGCTGTCAGTAATACCCATCTTGATGGCTCTGCCTAACCTGCACTCTTTGGCCGCTAAACTCCTCCCCAAAATAAAAGCAGACTCACTGTCTGAAGCTAGATCCTGTGCCATAGGCTTGGAGTCCAGCAGGCTGAGATTCCTCAAGGTGGATGCTCTCAATAAACCAGTCCAGGGCATCTCAGGGGGGACTCTTTGCAGCAGTTGGTCTTGGAGCCTTCTTAAACCACCTAGCTTTATGTTATGCAACATAAAGACCTCTTGTAGGGACCAGTGCTGCATCCTCATTTCACATCCTCATCCTGCACATTGTCTCTTCTTGACTCTCTCTCCCCAAACTATGAGCTTCAAGGCTGCATGCTCTGAGAGGTTGCTGAATGCACTTCACTTCATGCCCCTTGATGCCATAGTGCTAACAGTACCTAAGAACATGCTAAATCTTCCTTTCCATGTAACCCTTTCCTGCCTGGTGACTCTTACATCCAAGCAGAGATGCCTCAGCTTTTTACTGTTTGGCTTTTTTTTTTTAAAGGTGCCAAAACAGATCCTGATGTACTGCTACTCTTTGCCTGTTTTCCTTTGAGTTCTACATCTCTTTATTTTTTTTTTTTTAATCTGCTCCATTCTTGTTCTTCATGAACTGTTTCTAGTAGAGGTGCAGGTGAGTTGCAGCAGGATGCTTCTGTAGAATCTGAAATGCATTTATTTGTTATATAGGAGCATGAGGCTGTGTAACACACTTGATAGTCCTGCTGTCACCTGTGCTCTTCCTACTGAGTCTGTATCCATCATCATTCCAAGGCAGTGCATGCTTAGGAACTGAAACCAGGTGGTGGCAACTTGTGTGGCCTGGTTGAGACTGGGCTGAACTTTTTAATCAAGTCTCCTGAAACCAAACTATTGCATTTGGAGTGGCTGAACCAGCACAAGCTGCTGTTGTTTTGCCATGGAAGCAGCAGACTGAGCTGGTCTTTTTTTTTTTTACTTCTTCTTCTTTCCTTCCCAGCAATTTTGTTTACTTGAGTGGGCTGAGCGCAGTCTGAGGCAGACAATCAACTCTTGGCTTTGCAGGGTGCACTCAGGACCAAACTCCTGCCCCTTAGCTCTGAATGACTCGGGGATTCCCCCAGCTGGTTAAGGGAGGGGGTTCCTAGGAAGCTCTGAATTAAACTACTGTTTCCTACTCCCCTTCTCTCAGAAAGCCTTCCCTGCCCTTTTCAAAAAGAGGGTGAGACAGAATGGAAATTCTGAGCTGGGCCTTCTGCCAACCTCCCTTCTTACCTGGGTTTCATGGTATTAGGTCATTGGGGAACCCCTGTTCTCTGCAAGACTGTGGCAGGCATTTTAAGCCTAGGTTCTGCTGATGCTAAAATCACAGGATTTTAGGGCTTGGAAAGGACCTTGAAAGATCAAGGCCAAATAATCATTAACAGTGAGGGGTTGAGGGGGTCATAGACTTTGTGCTTTCAGGACCTTCATCTTCCCACCCTCTGCCATGAAAAAGGGGTCAAAGGAGGGGCTGTAGCCACTGTTTCTGTGTCTTGAGCACCTTGCAGCTGACAACTCTCAGGAGACTTCCCATCCTGCTGGGAGTCAGGCAGCATTCCTGTGGCAGGAGAGGAAAGATCCCTGTGATCCTAGCTGTGTACTGAAGATCTAGATGGAAGCAGAAAGGTCTGTGTTGTGTGGCAAAGCACTTTCAAACACGCTGGACCCTTGTGGGTGGTTACCTGGGACTTGGGAGCTGTGCTCTGAGGTCTGGGGTGGTGCTGGAGCCCCAAGCTTGGCTGGGTCCAGATGCTGTGAATGCAGTTTGTGGTTTAGGAGTTGGCAAGGTAGAGGAGGACTCATTGGAGTGTTGTAGTGCATGCAGCCTCCTGCTGTCCTCTGGGAGAAGCCAGGTCTGCAGGGATGCTAGGAAAAACTCCTTTACAGAAGGAGTGGTCAGGCACTGAGGTTACTCAGGGAGGGGGTGGAGTCACCATCCCTGGAGGTGTTGAAGAAATGTGTTTACATGGCACTGTGGGATGGTGGTTTAATGGCCATGGTGGTGTTAGGTCAGTGCTTGGGCTGGATGATCTTGGAGGCCTTTTCCAACCAGAACAGTTCTGTGCTGCAGTGATCTCCCTGGGTGCATCCATCCTCGTTCTCCAGCCTTGGGTGGGTGCCTCCATCTTTCATGCTCTCCTGTGGTGGTTTACAGCTCAAGGTGGGGACTTCTCCTCTCTCCCTTGCCTGCTGGCCCTGGATGGAGCTCTTGCTCAGGGCACAGCTGCATTGTCTCCAAAGCAGCCTCGGGAAGAGGAGCAGTGACCCCCACGGCTGCTGCACATCTTGTGCCGCCCTGGCTGCACCCGAGGAGACAAGGAGAACAGAGGCAGCCAAGTACATCACTCCTCTCTGACTGAGCGAAAAAACACCTGTAGGGCTGCAAACCCTTGCAGCAGGGAGGCAGTAACCTTCCCTTCCCCCTTCCCCAGCGCTCGCAGCGTGCACACCAGAGATCAAAAGGCAGCCCTATCTGCGTGGAAGCAAGCAGGGCTGTGCCAGCGCCGCTGTCAAACAGAGCAGAACCTTCTCGCCTCTCATATGGAAATGCGAGCGGAGGGCTCTGCCGGCAGGGCACGGAGGAAGCTTTTTCTCCCCGGGAGACAATTCCCCAAGTCGAAAGCCTCAACTCCTATGGCAGCAGCGTGTCTGGAGATCTGCTTCTCTGATAGCTTCAGAGATGAAACGAAATGGAGCGATGGCAAGGAGGGGAGGAATAAGAAAAGGCAAGAAATGGGCGTTGCGGTTCCTGTTGGAGCTGCTGGAAAAGGAATCTGGCGAAGCCTCATCAGCCGGGAGGATCTGAGGCTAGGCTGGCCCCAGCGCTGGAAAACACACGGAGGGAACAGTCTTGCACTCACCCCCTGGGGTGGGCTGCTGAGCTCATGTGCTGCTCCTTCTGCTGGGCTCTTGTCTTTGCCTGTTGTGGATCATCTAAAACAAAGCACGACAGAAAAATCTTCTCGGTGGCTTCGGTTAATCAAGTGGACCAGAACGGGAGCTGGGCTGCAGCTGAGCCACTCAGATCCAGCCCCTGCCAGCTTGGTCTCTTTGGAGGGGATGTCCATGGGGCAGTGGGTGCTGAGCCACTCAGATCCAGCCTCTGCCAGCTTGGTCTCTTTGGAGGGGATGTTCATGGGGCAGTGGGTGCTGAGCCACTCAGATCCAACCTCTGCCAGTGTGGTCTCTGTCTTTTGAGGGGATGTCCATGGGGCAGTGGGTGCTGAGCCACTCGGATCCAGCCTCTGCCAGTTTGGCCTCTATCTTTTGAGGGGATGTCCTCCAGGAGCTTGGCTTCATGCTGGGCATAAGGGAGAACTTCATCACAGTGAGAGTGATTGGCATTGGAATGGGCTGCTGGGGTAGATGGTGGAGTCCACATCCCTGGAGTTGTTTAAGAGGAGGCTGCATGAGGCAGTCAGTGCCAGGGTTTGGTTAGTTAGAAGGGTTAGGTGGTAGGATGGACTCAATGAGATCCTGGAGGTCTTTTCCAACCTGGTTCATCCTGTGATTCCCTGTGGCTGCTGCCATTGGGACTCTGCAGTGCTGGTGGAGGGTGGGAGAGATGAGTTTCCCTTGGCTTGGGCTAAGAAGGAGTCATGCTGGAGAGCAGAAAGACCAAGCAGATGCCTGCCTTGGCTGTGCCTTCCCAGTGGCCATGCCAGAGTCCATTTCACACCTGGCAGCTGGAAGAGATTTGGCGAGATCAGTCTCCCGCATTACCCCCTGGTAATGACAAAAGCAGACAGCAAAGCTTCAGCAAAGCTGGAATTATCTCTGGCTGAGTCATGTGAAATCTTCCAAGTTTTAAGTGTGGAAATCCAGCCTTTCCCTGGACTCCTCCTTCCTCTTAGCTTCCCTTTGCCACCCCCATTCTCCCTCCCCTCCTTGCACCTGAAATCTGCTCTGCGGCTGATCCGATAGAGTTTATGGTAATTAAGTGTTATTAAATCCCCTTCCCCCCCTCCTCTTTTTTTTTTTTTTCTTTCTCTAATGACACAGCTGTGGGGAGGGGAAAAAAAAAAAAAGGTGTTTTTCTAGATCAGGTCTGAGGAGCTGAATCAGGCTTTGCTCCTTAGACCTTTGCTTAAGAGTGTCAGAAGGGAAGCAGGCAGTTGGTGCCCTTTGTGTTCCCAGGAGAGCAGAGCAGCATGTGGAAATCTGGCCCAGCAAGGGCATGTGGAAGGGAATTCTGCCTCCCCTGCTCCTTCAACTGGTGTCCTGCAGGCTTGGTACTGGAGGTGAGGAGTGGGAGGGAGCAGGCATGGCATGACCTGGCCATCACCTCCTGCAGCTTCCCTCTCTCAGGCCTGGTTTCTAAGCGTGCTGCTGTGTGGGAACCCAGCTCCTGACAGCAGCTAGCTTGAAGCAGACCATGAACCATGTGAGTGACACGGGAAGCCTGTGGTCCTCAGGATGTCTGTGTGTCACTGGGGTAGAGATCAGTGGTTGTGGATGTGGCCACAAATGGCTGAGCTGCTTGAGAATCCTTGCTGAGCTGGGTGGCTGAGCTGAGCTGGAAGGGACCTGAGGGCACTTGGGCAGAGGAAGGGTGCCTTGGGAGCTGGTGATGTGACCCTTTGTCATTGAAACTTTGTGCAGCTCAGACTCTTAGTTCTTATTGCTGGTATTAGCGCTGGAGCAGGCTGCCCAGAGAGGTTGTGGAGTCTCCTCCTCTGGAGACTTTCAAAACCTGCCTGGATGTGTTCCTGTGCAACCTGATCTTGATGAAGCTGAGTTAGCAGGGGGGTTGGTAGATGATCTCCAGAGGTCCCTTCCAACCCCCAGCACTCTGTGACTGTGTGATTTGCCCCTCCTGTGATTTGGGGAGGAGATGGCTTCATTATGACCTGAGAAGCTTGCACCCCTAAAATCTGAGCCCCTGTGTAATGACTTTGGTGGCAGACAGCACTTGCCACTGATGGGCTCTCATTCTGGCTGAGGCAGAAGCAAGCTTGAACTGCTGTGGCAGGGCCATGTTTTAGCAGGTCTCATGGTCTGTATTTCTTTGCCAGAGGCTATCTTCTCTAGCTTAGGGGCACTGAGGGAGGTCCACAGCTCTTTGCCCAGCAAGATGTCCTGTGCCTGCATGTTCCTCCCAGTGCTGGCAGAATTGCAGAATGATGGAGATTGGAAGGGACCTCTGGAGAGATAATAAAGTCCAACCCCTCTGTCAGAGCAGGGACACCTAGAGCAGGTGGCACAGAAACCTGTCCAGATGTGAGTCTTGAATGTCTCCAGGGAAGAAGGCTCCACAAACTTTTTGGCTAGCTCTGTTCTTGTTGTTAATTAATAATAATGATGGGGATGTAGAGTTCAGTGGCCTGTGCTCAGAACCATCAGCTTGCATTGGAGCCAGCCTGGCAGCAGAGTCTGTGCTCAGAACCATTGCATTGGAGCCAGCCTGGCAGCAGAGTCTGTGCTCAGAACCATTGCATTGGAGCCAGCCTGGCAGCAGAGTCTGTGCTCAGAACCATTGCATTGGAGCCAGCCTGGCAGCAGAGTCTGTGCTCAGAACCATTGCATTGGAGCCAGCCTGGCAGCAGAGTCTGTGCTCAGAACCATTGCATTGGAGCCAGCCTGGCAGCAGAGTCTGTGCTCAGAACCATTGCATTGGAGCCAGCCTGGCAGCAGAGTCTGTGCTCAGAACCATTGCATTGGAGCCAGCCTGGCAGCAGAGTCTGTGCTCAGAACCATTGCATTGGAGCCAGCCTGGCAGCAGAGTCTGTGCTCAGAACCATTGCATTGGAGCCAGCCTGGCAGCAGAGTCTGTGCTCAGAACCATTGCATTGGAGCCAGCCTGGCAGCAGAGTCTGTGCTCAGAACCATTGCATTGGAGCCAGCCTGGCAGCAGAGTCTGTGCTCAGAACCATTGCATTGGAGCCAGCCTGGCAGCAGAGTCTGTGCTCAGAACCATTGCATTGGAGCCAGCCTGGCAGCAGAGTCTGTGCTCAGAACCATTGCATTGGAGCCAGCCTGGCAGCAGAGTCTGTGCTCAGAACCATTGCATTGGAGCCAGCCTGGCAGCAGAGTCTGTGCTCAGAACCATTGCATTGGAGCCAGCCTGGCAGCAGAGTCTGTGCTCAGAACCATTGCATTGGAGCCAGCCTGGCAGCAGAGTCTGTGCTCAGAACCATTGCATTGGAGCCAGCCTGGCAGCAGAGTCTGTGCTCAGAACCATTGCATTGGAACCAGCCTGGCAGCAGAGTCACCTGCCCTGAGCCCCCAGGGGCTGTGAGTGTGATGAGGTGGATGAAGGAGCAGGAATCTGGGGCACACACGAGGGTGGTCCTGCCAGTCACTGACCCCAGCGGTGGTCTTGTGACTGCAGCCTGGGGGGAACCCTTCCTGCTGCCTCCCTCCCCTTCTGCCCGTTCAGTTCAGGTTGTTACTGGGAGTTCCTCTTCCAGTAATGAAAAGGTTTTGCCCGTGGGGAAGATCCAAGATAAAGCAGCATTGGAGGAGCCACCACCGAGGCAGAGCAGGGTAATTACTCTGAGCTCTGCTTACAGTAAACAGCAAAGGCTCTCTGCCTTTATTCCCCTGGTGGTTGGACTGGGATCCCACCTGCCCAGGGAGCAGGCAGGGTCTTCCTCAAAGCACCTCCCTCCTGGGCTCTGCAGCCATTCCGGGCAGATGGAGAGGTAGGTAGGGCCTGTTGGGTGTCCTTCCCGCGGCCTCAGGCTGCGCAGCTGTAGGCACAAGCGACCTGCTTTTGTGACTTGCCCTGCAGAGCTGGCCAGGGGACTGCCAGCCCTGGCTGTGCTCTGCTGGTCAGCATCACCTACATCCCTTTGGGTTGTCATGCCCTTGTGGGTGTTCAGAAAGGTGCTTGTCTGATCAGGTGTCAGCTGGGAAGAGAAACCTGACCTCTCTCCGAGGTAAAAGGATGAGAACTTGGCAAACCCTTTCATCCTGCCTGCCCTTTGCCACCTGAGGGGGTGAACCCTTTCATCCTGCCTGCCCTCTTTGGCACCTAGTGGGGTAGAGAGCTGCCTGGTGATTTTCTGTTATTGTAATGCAACTTTTGGTGCTTCAGGGTCAGGAAAAACAAACCCAGAGCTGTTGCTGAGTTTTTTTCTGGGTACTGTGGCAACTGAAACTGCAGACTTTCCCCTCTGTGCCCATGTTTGGAGGTTTAGCAGGTTGTAGATGTGCCATGACCATATATAATGGCACATGTTGGAGCAGAAGGCCAACTGCTCTTGGCAGCTTGGAGCATCAAGTTCAGTGAGTTCACTAAAGCTGCGGGAAGTTGTGCTGCTCTCCCTCTTCCCTCTCTTCTTCCCTTTGCATTGTCCCCATCCTTTTATGTGATTTTGTTTTTCTCCCACTCTGAAAAAAATCAAGACCAAATGTTTGTGCCCTTCAGAAAACTCCCACACGCCTCTGCTTGAGGACTCAGTGACTCAGATGACCCCAGAGGAGCACTACAGACGCATGATGTCGGCACTCAATGAGCATGGCACCTTTGAAGAGCAGCAGCAGCAGCAACGTCTCTACCAGCTGGCCAACAGCATGGCAGTGCCCACCCACGGAGGTAGGGAGAGGAAAGGGCTTGCTTTACCAGCTTTGCCAGTTGGTGTAAGCCTTGCAAGAGGTCCCTCGGCCCTGTGTGCACCTGAGGAGGATGTACTGCTGGAGAGCAGGGAAGGGGAGCCTTGGGAGTCCTGGTGGCTGGCAGGATGCCCGTGAGGCAGCAACATGCCCTCGTGCCCAGGAAGGCCAAGGTCATTCTGGGGGGGTGGCTTAGAAGGGCTGTGGTGAGTCAGTCAAGGGAGGTTCTCCTGCCCCTCTGCTCTGCCCTG
>VWZE01024404.1:39389-50126 GCA_013396675.1 Eubucco bourcierii | reverse complement strand
CCACAGTTCCTGAGCTTGCTCACTAGGATGTCACTGGGGACAGTGTCAAAAGCCCTGCTGAGGTCAAGGTAGACTACATCCACTGCTCTCCCTGAATCTACCCAGTCATGGCATCATAGAATTTCTCCCTTGCTGGAAAAAAAGAAACGAGCAAAGTAATTTCTTTTGATTTAATTGATTGCTAGTTGAGTTGTAATACATTTCAAAGCAAAAGAATCTGTCCAAGAACATTGTGTCAAACAGGAAATCTATGTTTAAACAAGGCTTAATTTGACTGTATTATCTTTATATACATCCAGATATAGTTTTCATTTCACTAGTAGCAAAAAAATTACTCACTCATTACATTGCATTTCCTGGAAAAGATGGCCAAAAGAAAAAAAAACCCAAAAATAGGACTTGGAATATCTGTTCTAGCCATCCACACACCCCAAACCAGGAAAATCACAGGTATAGAAAGTACAGTCACAAATACAACAACAATCCCAGAGCACACACTAAGTCCTTATCAGAGATGAGAACTGCACTACGAGTCTACATTGCACATATACAGTACATTCCACTAAAGAGCTTTGAAAGTTCTCACAATGCCACTTAATCCTCTTTTGGTAATAAAAGCTTCTCTGACACCGTGAATCCTTCATTAAAACAAGAAAGGGAGTTTTTGGACTACATTTTGGAGCTCAGTGCAGACTGAACCGCAGCCTACAGTAAGCTCACCCAAACAAAAGAGCAAGCAAGCATCGCAAGACTCATCAGGATCAGCAGCACGGCTCAGCCGAGTCACCTTTTACTCCTAGGCACCGGCCCAACCTTAGTAGCTTAAGCTCTGCCCCGGGGACTGTCTGGAGGGGTGGGAAATGACACATTCCTCCTACAGCTTTTGTAGGTCACCTGCAAGCTCTGGGCAGAAGAGGTTGATTGACTCAAAGCACAGGCAGCTGTACAATCGGAACTTTATTTACAGAGCATTTGTTACATCGCAATTGTCGGACGATTAACAACACCAAGGAGCACAAAAGGTTTCCACAGCTGGATGCTAGCCCTGAAATATCGCTGTGAGCAGCAGGGAATGTGATGGTCAATGACTGTGCAAGCACACCGCCGCGGAGAGGGAGGCTGCGCTTTGGCCACGGGGAGTGGAATGGTTTATGTTAACAAAGGGCAGGCGAGACCTCAAGCTGTGCCCCAACTCTGCTTTGGTTTGTGCGAAGGTAATGGTCCTGTGCACGCAGCTTTCAGAGGTAATCTGCCTTCAGGCAGTAACTCTTACTCTGTGCTTGGCAAGACAACACTGGAGGAGCTTTCCAAGAAACTGGAAACAAACAAGGCATGTTTCATGAGCACTGAAGAACCCTTACAGGTGCACTTCGCCACTGCTCCACGGAAACGCACTTCAGCACCGCTCCAAGTTTTCTGTTCTGTACTTCCTGCACCACCAATCAGCAACCTATGTGAACTTCACCAAGGGGCAATGCAGGTTGTTTAAATCGGGCTTGATGCCCGAGAATCACTACCCACTATCAATATTAAGCACAACCCCAAGATGTAAGATGAATACTCATTGCTTAACCGCTCAGTTTCTTTCTCTTCCCCGATGCTGATCCCAAGGAAATCTGACAGCACTAGGGAAAACTGAACAGCCATGTCCAAGGTTGAAGACACCAACTGATTTTCTCCAACACATCAGGCTCTAGCCACATGCACTCCTAACACCACCTCCCTGCCACAGTTCTCCATTTCAGAAGTTAAGTTGCTTGCCTTTCCACACCTAACAACATAAGCAACTTAATTCAAAGGTAAGTAGTGGAAACTTGCCCTATCACTTTATAAGCCCTGTGTTATATCAACTTCTGCCCTAAAAGACAAGCACTTGGTATTGCCACTTGTCTATAGCCAGTCAGCAGCATTTCTGAAACAAACAAACAAAAGCAGGTTAGAAGTCAGATTCTTTTCTACAGGTCTAGACCTGATTTTACAGAGGTAGGTAGGAATAGATCAATGATGGCAGGAATTAGTCTGGATGCTCTTCTCTACTCTTCCCTTCATCTCTGTTGCAGTTTTTCTTTGCTTGGGCAATAACCACATTGAGCTGTTCGCTGTTAAGAGCTGGATACTGGCAGCTTCTAAAGAAGGTGTGGTATTAGTTAGTTGTCACAGACAGCCAGAAGGCAGCCACAAATATGGGCCAAGATGTGCCACTGTTTGCTGCAAGAGTCATGGAGATGCTTCATTACCCAACCTCGAGTGCCACATGTGAAGTTTGGGAGACTTCAACCACCTGCTGGTAGCACTGAATTATCTCAAACTCTGCAGTCAGCAGAAGCAGGTAAAAGTTTAGCTTTCAGGGCATGAATTCACTTCAACCTTCCAAACTTTTAACTGTGCAATGACAACAAGCAAGAACAAAAAACCTATTTGAAACCCAGAGAAAATTCACAGTATCCAATCGAAGTCTCAGATTTAGGTGTTTTGTTTTTTTTTTTTTTTAACTTCTGTAGCTTATTCTAAAATATTTTTCAGCTTGTGGACATCAAGAACACAGCTGCAGTGAAGTGTGTGTAACAGTTTGAGTGCAGTCCTACCTCACAGAGAAAAAAAAACCTATTAACTAGGAAATACAGAACATGGAAAAGGTGGGGAAAGCCTCACTCCCACATTTATTTTTTTCTTTAAACCAATTTTTTATTACTGTTTTAATAACAATTCAAAGACAACTTCTGGAATTTTTTTTTTTTTTCTTCTAAATGTTCCTGTCCCTTAAAAATGACATCAAACCTCTATAAATGTTTATACAAAATTTACTTTAACTTCCCCCTTTCCAGAGTCCTGTGGAAAAAAAAATTAATATATATAAGCCTTACACTATGAAACATGTGCAGTAGTCCTCATGCTGCTTTGTCTTCTGAAGAGAAGTTCAGTTTACTGCCACACCACTGACAGAGGAAGACATTTTCCTCCCCAATCCTCAGATTTGTATACACCTTTCAAGAAATGAGCCACTGAAACTGTGCCCCTCAAAATTAAGTTGCCTGTGTGGGCTGAAAGGAACAAAGGTTTTCAAAGGAGTTCTGAGCAAGAGCAGCTCCACCAGACATGCTTTATCTTTCAGATGTCCATAGGAATGCCAGTCAGCCATGATCTTTGTATGTGTGTGTGTGTGTGTGTCTCTAAAATTAGGTATCATTTGCCCTAAAACTGTGAAAAGCCATGCAGGTCTCCAACAAAACAAGGAGTCCCAAAGGAAAAGGGAAAAAAAAAAAAAAAAAAAGAAAAAGATTTAGCTCTTACTCTAAATCAGAGATCAGGTTAACTATTTTTACCAAGAAATCTACTGAGATTTAAGACTGCTTCAAAGCAGTAAAGGAAATACAACTGCAGCTATGAATAATATATCACTTTCCTGGTCCGTAACTTTCAACTTAATAAAACAAAAATAAGAATAAAAATCACAGTAGCTGAAGATGTATGTGACTATATACACAAAATATCCCCTTTTTATCAGTGGTCAGTAACTGTGTTAGATCTGAGCCTAGAAACTACGTTGCAACCTGCGTTCTAAAGTCTAACACACACCCTCACAGGCTGCCGTGACAGGGGAAATCTTCTCCCACCACACTCCTCAGGTGGCGTCAGAATCTCCTGTTTTCTGTTCAGATGTTGCTCAGCTGATCAGTTACCTCTGATACTGGTATAAGCTTCCCTCTCAGTTAAGCATGCAAAAAGGTATAAAATGGCAACGTGATCAAAATATCCCCTTGAAAAGTCCAACTCCATTGTCTCAAGAGATTGCTGCTAAAGCTCTAAAACCACGACACTGATTTCCAACATTTCCCAAAGCCGATAGGAAAGTTGCATTTTGTTGTTCCATGGAGTATATATAAAACAGTCATTGGTCATTTGCATTCATTCACCTCAGCAACAGCCAAAAAAAAAAAAAAAAAAAAAAAAAAAAAGGGTCTTCTGAATAGGGATCAGAGAACGCAGCAAAAAGTTTTGTTTCTACTCATCTCGCGTTGGCCAGCGCGTGGAAGGTAGGTGAGCAAGAAATGCAAGTCTACCAACGCACCCCAGGTTTCCACATACACTGCCAAGCACCTCTCAGAAACACAGAAGTTCAGACATGCAGCAAAAATGTGTTAAAGCACTTTAAATGCTCTCCAGATGACCACGGGTAACGTAGCATTTCCTCGGATCGCTGCCGAGTCAACAGAAGTTTTTGTGCTTACACTTCAAGTTTCAGAACAAAGCATCAGAATCAGACTGTCTGAAGTCCAATGGAAGGGAGGTTCCACTGAAACTGGAAGCAAAAGAAGCCTTTTAAAGATCTAGAAAAATAAACACTGGTCCAAGTGCTGCCTTGTCAAAGGTTCATAATAAATAACAAAACAGCAGGAACATGCAGATCTTAAAATCAAGGTTGGTTTCTAGATTCATGATATATATAAACCCAAAAAATCTAAAAGGAAGAACAATCCTGTCTAACTTTCCCACAATTTTTTTTTTTTTTTTGGGTGTGGGGCTAGGATTCTGGCTAAACAACTGTCACTTTATGGCATGGAACACAGGTCTTGGTGGAAAACATTATTTACAGCACGACGTGGTACTGATTACATAAAATACAGCTGCAAATATACACCTTCAGGTTTGAGATGAGCAGAACGAGTTCACTGCTGGTTAACTACAGCACTTTGAATAAGGCCAGAGCCACCAAACAGCAAAACTGAATCACAAAACTACTGGAAAGAACAAACAGGTTGGGAAAAAGGTAAAGCAAAGACCAATAAAATAGGAATGATTTGTCGTTGATACTACTGTTACCAGAAACCATGGATCCTCATTAAAACTCTATAAACCCAAAGGGGAATCTTTCCTCCCATACTGTGATCCCCTCAAGCACTGAGTAGCTGTTTCCTTTAATGCATCTACTTAATGCTTGGTACTCTGCATCTCACAACACACCACACTGAAGTGCATGACTGGAAATGGTGCTGAAACCGTGGACGAGCACTTCGTAAGTCATAGGCGCAAGGGAGTCAGCAACAACATTCAGTTCTGGCTTTTGGAAGTAGTTCTGTGGAGGTTGATGTCCTAGAAAAGAGACTTTGATCCCTGACTTTCGAACTCTGACCATGCATCATTCAATTCCATGAAGATCATTTTGGCATACTGCTCATAAGGCTGTCCCGTGGCCTGGAAACAGAACAGAACATTGTATAAGCACAGCAGTACTAGGGATTAGGTTACTTGGAAGATACAGTGAAACACTGGCACGGGTTGTGGCTGCTAAATCCCTGGAGGTGTTCAAGGCCAGGCTGGATGAGGCCTTGAGCTACCCCACCTGGCAGGGGCTTGGAACTAGATGATCTTTGAGATTCTTTTCCAACCTAAACAATTCTATGATACAACAAAGGTGAGACCTTTTCTATCTTATTCAACAGTTTTAGACTGCTGTGTGAATATGATTTTGCTGACATGGCTCTCTTCAGCCTTATCCAAAGTTTGCCACCAGTGCTTTCAAGGAAGCCAAAGCCTTGGTTTTCTTATGTCACTTCAGACTTTATGCAAACAATAAATACCTGAAGCTTCCCTAAAACCCATTTTCCACACTGTTCTTTTCCTAAGAGTTTTAGTTGATATTAGTCAAATGATCAAACCCAATCAGTCTTGGAATTGCTCCTGGCAGACTTTCTAAGCAGAAAAATAGGAAGTTTAAGCACTATTTAAGTTGACTTCTTTTGAAATCCCTCCAGGCAATTCCTGGCATGGAGTCTGCTGCCAATTGTGAATGATGTTAAGAATCTGTATTAACAACATAGCTCTTCCTGTGCATTTGCATTCATACTGGCAAAGCAAGCCCCTATGCTCTTGATTTCCTGTCTGTTTCACAGCAGCCCTGTCTCTGGGGCCAACCCAGCCTTCACTGTTCCAATCCAAGCTCCTTGAGATGAGTAATTTTAGCAGGTGCTTTCCAACTTCCAGAGGGAAGCTCCAGAACCCTCTCCAGTATTGTTCCCCTGCTACTACTTGGCTTTTGCCAACTGCAGTACTCTACTGATCATTTAAGGGACTGTTTTAACTCAAACATTTTGGACCAAAAAAAACCTCCAACCACCAACCAAACAAGAACGAAATGCCTTGAAGAGACCTCTGTCCTGAAAACCACATGGCCAAGAACAGCAAAGGACAAAAGGAAGAGGAGAAAGAACAATGTCTTATTTCTCTGTTATGGTACAAGACAACACAAGACTTAGACTGCTGCCTCCTGACCCAGCGGTGAGGGCAAACCTGGAAACTCAAACCAGGTGTATCCAACATTTATCTTTCCATCCAAAACAAAGCCTAGACTAGTGACTCTGAACAAGAAGCTAACTCCACACACTGGGAGACTAAACAGCACAGGAATGCATGAAATAATTTTAAAAGACAAAGGGAATGTCAGATTCATCAAGTATTTTTTCAACTCTGATTTGTTTACTCTAGCAAAGTTTTAATTTTTTCCAGTTCCTGGCAAAGCTGTTTACTAAAGGTTTTTCCCACCCCACTAGATTTGCTTTGGCAGCCTCCAAGTCCTAAAGGAACTAAAGAATTAGCAAGGAGAAATAAAGCAGATTTCACTAATCAGCATTAAACCTGCCAGCAGCCAGTCAGAACTCTGTATCAGTGCTCAGAATCACAGAACTGTTGAGGCTGGAACAGACCTCCGAGATCAGCTCCAGCCTATGACCTAACACCACCACACTGACCAGACCCTGTCACTAAGTGCCACCTCAAATCTTGCCTTAAACGCCTCCAGGGACCTTGACTCCACCACCTCCCTGGGCAGCCCATTCCCGTGCCTCATCACCCCTTCCACCAGGAAGTGCTTCCTAATATCCCACCTAAACCTCCCCTGGCACAGCTTCAGGCCATGCCCTCTTGTCTTGGCACAAATTGCCTGGGAGAAGAGACTGAACCCCACCTGGCTACAGCTTCCCTTCAGGTAATTGTAGAGAACTATAAGGTCCTCTCTGAGTTTCCTCTCCTTCAGGCACTGCAGACCCCCAGCTCCCTCAGCCTCTCCTCATCAGACTTCCCCTCCAGTCCCTTCCCCAGTCTTGTTAGTCTCTGGACCCACTCCAGCACCTCAAGATCTCTCTTGCAGCAAGGGGCCCAGAGCTGCAGGCAGTGCTTGAGGTGCTCAGAATAACCTTTAGAGCATCTTTCATTAGCTCATGTTTACCTGTTCAATTCTGTCCTCTGTTGGGATGACAAGAAAAATCCTGTACTAGCTGAATGCAGTAGGACACCAAATTCAGAAGGCAGTGGAAGGAAAGTGATGCTGACCAAGAGCAAAGCTACACTGTCTGTCAGTAAACAGTATGGTGTGGTAGAAGTTTGTATTCCTTCTACAGGAAAGAAGATCACTCACCTTATCTGGGTGAACTACAAGCACTGCTTTCCTGTAGTACTTCTTTACTTGTTCAGGAGTTACTAAATCTGCCATGCTGACTGGTTTCCACTTATTTTCTCCTTCCCAAAGCACTGTATGAAGAGTGGATATCAATGCTCTGATGTTTCTTTCCTTTCCTTCAATCCATTCAAGAATCTGGGAAAAACAGAATTTACAGAACTGAAAGCAGCACTGCAAAAACACTCTCTCAGTGTACCCAGAGACACAACCTTCACTCTGTACATGACTACAAGACTAAGACCCAAATGCTGCTGTCTTGCTGCATTCACCTCCCAGGCCCAGCTGTCTTACTACATTCTTCTCTCCAGCACCCGTATCATTAGCCACTCCAAAGTGACATTATTTTCATCAGCCACTAGAGCGTAGCTCATTGTTACTAGTTTATTGCAGAAATTCAGAGTCATTGCAAGAGGAACTACTGAGACAGCTGCCTATGACAAAACCCTGTATAACTACAGCAAGGGAATTGACAGGAGTAGCTAGAAGCATTTGCTGCAATTACATCAACTCCCTGTCAGGGCACAACACCAATTTACCACAATTCTTACTTTGATTTGCACAAAAGCTTCAGGTCACATGTATCAATAGCTCTAGCTTGCATAAGCAATATGCAGGCAGGCACAAACTGAAGCATTCTTTCAGATAGTTCTGCAAAAGCTGTTTGGAGTAAGTGGTCACTTCCGAGACCTTCGCTGCAATACTCAAGGAGCAGCAACATAGTGACAACCCCATGCAGAGCTACAGGCTGGGGTCAGAGTGGCTGGAGAGCAGCCAAACAGAAAGGGATCTGGGGGTGCTGACTGACACCCANAGAAGGACATTGAGGTGCTTGAGTGTGTCCAGAGAAGGGCAACGAGGCTGGGGAGAGGCCTCGAGCACAGCCCTATGGAGAGAGGCTGAGGGAGCTGGGATTGGTTAGCCTGGAGAAGAGGAGGCTCAGGGGAGACCTTCTTGCTGTCTCCAGCTACCTGAAGGGTGGTTGTAGCCAGGGGGAGGTTGCTTTCTTCTCTCAGGCAAGCAGCAGCAGAACAGAGGACACAGTCTCAAGCTGTGCCAGGGGAAGTTTAGGCTGGAGGTGAGGAGAAAGTTCTTGCCTGAGAGAGTCATTGGCTGCTGGAATGGGCTGCCCAGGGAGGTGGTGGAGTCAGCGTCCCTGGAGGTGTTCAAGATAGGTTTGGACGTGGCACTTGGTGCCATGGTCTGGCTTTGAGGTCTGTGGTGATGGGTTGGACTTGATGAGTTTTTAGGTCTCTTCCAACCTTGGTGATACTGTGATACAACAGTGTCTGCACTAAACACTGTGTTATGTAACAGGACAATCTCTGCCCTCTGTTGCCAGCAGCAACTATGGGAAGAGAAAAATCTGTGGTGGTTTCTATCTGGGGTGATTTGTGTTAAAAAAGGTACCCATGCAAGCTGTGCACACTCTCTCCAGGTAAGCCACTTTGTGAAAGCTAATTCCACAGCATCCCCCCAAAAGTAATTTTAGACTGTTTTCTAAAACATGATAGAGACTGCAAAACAAAGTGAGCAACCAATGTAACAAGAGATCTGGAGAGCTGATCAGGGGCCACCTCACAGACTCTCCCACAGCTCACCTCCAAAACTGCACATTCCTCTGATTTCCTAAGACAGCAGTAGCATTGCTAACCAGCAAATGCAATCAAGTGGCCATCCTGATGACCTGCCTAGTTTTTCAACTTCAGTTCTGTATTATCAGCCAACTACATCACTAAAGAACAGTTCTGGTTTCAAGAAAGGGACTCTGACAGGAAAATAGGTGAAGTCCTCCAAGCAGGCTGAAAAAAACCCAACAGGAACCTGTGTTTCATCTATACACTTTTTGTATTGCTGTCACTGCTGCTTCATTGCCTACTGAGTCTCGCTCATGCTTAATTAACTTCTACAGTTACACATCCTAAACACAGATAAAATTCCACTCTATCAGCCTGCTCTGTTAGTCTTTGAATCCTTTTGCTCTGTTAGCAGCAGTTATCATCCATAAGCTCAAATTGTCACATAAATCAAAATCAGTTTTAAACCAACCTTGAGTTTCAAGGGGTCCATGTCTTTAGACATTTCTTGTTTTCTCATCTCAGCAATGGTCTTTGGTCCCTTTTTATCAGACTTAGCTGAAAAACCTTGTTTAGATAAAAGATCCTCGAAATCATTTTCTGAAACTTTTGGCTTTTGACCTGTGAAAGGAGGAAAAAAAGACCTTTTAAAGTGGAAAGTTACACAGAACAATACATTAATGAGGGAAATACATGACACTTGGACACACCTCTATACTATTTCTCACCACCACGATACATACCCTCGAGTGTCTTGATAAAACTCCACAAGACTAACAAAAGGCACCACTGACAAGGTTCCAGTTCAGCAGAACAGAAAAAATCACACATGTGGCTGAACACTTGACTGCAGATTTGAGGGAGTACATATCTACCATTTGATTTTGGAAATGGCTCCCTTTTTCCACTACAAAGTTAATTCCAGCTGTTGTGCAGCACTTTTCCCAAGTGACTCTACAGCCAACAGCCAAAAGTAAGCAGTGACTATTCAAACATGTTGAAACTTATGTGGGATAACAATGAAGGGATAAAATATCAACATGAATAGTCGTGATAGAACCAACACACTTTAGGGAACTGCGGAATGAAAGACTTCTGAAGAGGCCTCTGGAAGTCACCAAGTGACATCTTTACTCAGAACAGCGACAGCTGGATGACATTTTCTCAAATGGCTGTCCAGTTGAAGCCAACCTATTTGCAAGGATGTGGAAACACAACAGTGCCTGCATGCAGTCAGCAGTTCGTCATGCCAACTGAAATCCTTTATTCCTTGTCTCCAGTTTCACTTTCGTGTGCTACGGCTTGTGCCTGCTCTCATCCTGTCACTGCTTGCCAGATGCAGATCAACATAAGCACCTGCTGTTCACTAACAAGCTAAAGGGAGGCATAATCCTACATTATACCAGGAAAACAGAATTTCCCAAGAAGATTCAGGTAGAAGCAGCCAAGCCCATCCGTGTACCAAGTAGCTCCAAGAACAGTGCCACCTGCTGCCATCCCTGTTTGAAACGCCAGAACTTCCTGCAGTGTCAGTGCAGCCCAGACAGCAATCGAGGCCTGGCTCCATCAAGAGCACTGTGGGCAGCAGGGCAAGGGAGGGGATTCTGCCCCTTTACTCTGCTCTCCTCAGACTCCAACTGGAGTACTGTGTGCAGTTCTGGAGCCCTCAGCACAGGAAGGACATGGAACTGTTGGAGAGGGTCTGGAGGA
>VWZE01024400.1:1286702-1370028 GCA_013396675.1 Eubucco bourcierii | reverse complement strand
TGACAGACACTCTTTATTAACTCCTCTCCCTTCCTAGAAGGGAAACAAAAAAGGAATAAGGGAAAGAGAGTTATAGATTCAAAAAGAAAACTAAAGAGCTTTAATAAAAATGAAGGAAAAAAAATGATATGTACAAAACCAATATCAAAATCAACCCTCCTGAGGACATTTTAAATCACCGTCATCACCGATGCTTTGGGCAGGCACTGAAAAAGTTCTGGACCAAAGTCAGATGCAAATCAGAACTGGATTCAGTAACTAGATTTAGGAACACACATAGGACAGAAGAGAGAATGGACTGGGTCCTTCTTTGACTACAGTTATTGAAGAAGGGAGATTGTGATCCTTCAACTTCATATAGAATACGACAGGCATAGAATACCTTGTTTGTCAGTGAAGGGTCACCTGTCCTGTCCATTCCTTCCTACAGGTTTGACCTTTTACTTTGCAGCATCCCAGTGTGGTATACAAGATTTAGTAGCTATCTTGATCTTTGTGGGAGTATAAGCAAGAGATTTTCTGCATACTAATCGTTAATAGTAATGTTGTGGAAGGCCTAAGCAGGCCAAAATAGGTTTATACAGGTCCTGGTTTTCCCAGACATGTTTTTCTGCTCTCCTCCCTTCTGCTGTGGGGAGAAGCAACTAGAGGAAAGAAGACGAAGAACCCGGAGCCACTGAGTCTGAGGACTCTGGCTTGCCCAGATTTACTCTGCATCCTGTGGTAAACAAGGTACACACAGTTGCTTTGTGCAAGGCCTGTGTTCTGCACTAAAAAGGGTAATGCAAGCCTATGGTCAAGCTTGGCAAAGTGCCATCCTGATTGCCTGATATATGTCCAAAGGCCCATTAGTCTCGGGCTGTATTGGTAAAAAGGGATGAGCAGGTAGCACAAGATGCTCTCTGCCGTTGTATTCATGATGCTACTACTGCCTCATTGCATCCTGAACTGTCTGGAACTTCACCGCCATGAACAGGCTCTAAATGCCTGCAGGCAATGAGCCTGCACAGCCAGCATGGCATTGTGCCAAGACTGCACAGGGCATGGCATCCTGCCTGCCCTTCTGCAAGTCTTCAACTGAATTCAGAGTCAAGAGAAACCAGGTCAGAGTCTGTGCCACACTCCCAACTGCCTAAAAAAAGAGCCTGGGAAAACTCCAAAGCCTCTAACAGCTTTGAGACCACCAACAGCAACCCCGCCACANTAAAAAGGGATGAGCAGGTAGCACAAGATGCTCTCTGCCGTTGTATTCATGATGCTACTACTGCCTCATTGCATCCTGAACTGTCTGGAACTTCACCGCCATGAACAGGCTCTAAATGCCTGCAGGCAATGAGCCTGCACAGCCAGCATGGCATTGTGCCAAGACTGCACAGGGCATGGCATCCTGCCTGCCCTTCTGCAAGTCTTCTACTGAGTTCAGAGTCAAGAGAAACCAGGTCAGAGGCTGTGCTAGACTCCCAACTGCCTAAAAAAAGAGCCTGGGAAAACTCCAAAACCTCTAACAGCTTTGAGACCACCAACAGCAACCCCGCCACATGCTTTGGGTACTGTCTGATACTATTTTGTGAGTAAATACTTAAAGCCTCTTCTAATCATTAATTGCCTTCTGCCATAAGCAGAAAGGAGCTTCCTGTGTCCATCTAGTGGCTAAGCAGGATAATCAACTGCAAGTAGCATATTGACTGCAAGAATTTCTCTTCCAGTATAATGTTTGCGTTTGCTAGTTAACTTCTTAAAGTGTTCCAGTTTTGCCTGTTCCCTGTGTGTATAAACTTCCAAACTGTGCGTTTCAAACCTTGTACATAAATTTTCTGGCAAGATTTAATGTTAATAAACAATTTTCATAGTTATTAACAATCTCTGCCTGGATATAAAACTCAGTATCAATTCTTAATTTTGCATCATTTGTAACGAGTAACTACAAATATCAAGTGGTGTCACTACTAGAAGCAGACAATGTCTACAAAAACATTTCCTCAACTTCAGAAAGCGCAGTCACTTAGAAAAGACTTCACTGAAAAGTAAAATCACTGAACAGAATTAGTTTTGTTGTAGCTCAAACCAGGACACCTGTTTAGGTTAACATAACTGATTTCCAAGACCAGAACATGCATTTGGCACGAGCATTATTCAGTGATGTTAAGATATTGTTCTTTTAGAATAACGAATACATATAAAAATAATTAAATTTAGCAAGATAAAAACCTCCAATTTTAACTAGACTGCTCTCCTTCCATGTCAATTGCTGCATTTTGTGTGATTCAGCACAAAAGCATTTCCCTACCCCATGTCCTGTAAACAAAAACATATCGTAGCCATGGATAAGGGGAAGCTTTGGGCAAAACAGGTTCTAGTGGGACTTGAACCATAGGGGAAAAAAAATGAGAAAAAAAAGAACCTGTGTTATTCAGAGTTTAAAAAAACTACTGCTATCAAGTTTCTGTAACGGACCTATAATTCTGTGTAATCCTCTATAGATCGATACAAACATTATGTATTTATCTCATACCTACATAACTGCAAGGAACAAATAATTTTTTTTTTTAGTTTCTGAGCTGCAGCTCTCCATGATCTATAATTGGACTAATAAATATATTCATTCATGAATTATTAGTCACAAAGCTGAAATCCAGTTCCACAGTCACCCATAAAAACATCCTTATGTTACTACTTCCAGACAAAGGGTTCAAAAGTTGTCAGATGGTCATAAATTTCAGATGGTCATAAATTTCATTTTTGTGCATGCACATCTCATCATTTTTTTAGTTTCTTTTTTCATCTTTTAAAAGATCCCACCACCTTAAGAAAAAAAAATGGATTTGTATAAATATGTTTCATAGGAAAATATTCTTGCTTTCATGCTAGATTTTATACACTGGAGTTATTTCTGTTTTACTAGCAACTGCCAGGCCTTACTACTTCCTCTCCTTCATTTGCTCAGCACTTTTGTGAAAAAATTACAAAAGCCTTTTTTAATTTTTTTTTTCTTTTGGTCACAACAGAATTTTATTACTTGAGCAGAATCTGAGAAGAGTAAACATGGTAACATTATTGTTACTTTTTTTGAAGACATTAATAAATCTAAAGATAGTTTCTTAAATGTATAATGAAAATGCTTCTGAATGCAAATATTTTTAATTGAGATTTTTCTTTTCATGAATAAAATCACTTAGAAATACCCTCTTGAACTGCACTGCTGTTCTTTGTGTGTGCTTTCATTATAGCAACATTATCACCACAGGATTTTTATTTTACTAATTTTACAAGGCCTTATACTCAAAATGATTTGTTAAAACCTACAGTACAAAACAAAAAAAAGAAAAAACAACCCACCAAAACCCAAAGAAAGAAATAAACACATACCCCCTCCCCCAAATAAAACCAAACCCCAAACCTGCTGTGATTTAAAGAGATAGAGGGGAAGGTGATTATTAGATGCTCCAAATTAAGTTATTGAATGATTATAGCAGACAGAAATTGTAACGTGACTATTGTTAACAGATTTAATCTTTAAAGTACTTTTGAACAAGAAAACATAGGTGTCTGAAAAATGAACAGTTGGAATCTATAAAGAGATCTGATGAGAACATATTTGAATTGGATGAATGTTTACAGTTATGGGCTATCATTATTTAGCTCATGGTTTCCTGGTTTGGGGTTAAATGAGAACTGTTTTTGGTTTAAGTGAGTGCCACTACCAGGCATTACACCATTGGTTGGCATTTCTTACACTACTACCAGTGCAGATCAACTTGTGATCTGTGACAAAACAAAGTCAGTCTTATTGAAGACAAACACAGAGGACATGTACAGGACTTCTCTGCCACTGTTTTCCTAGTCTTGGTAATTTCAGCTACCTGAATTTCAATTTGGACTGAATGTGTTTTGGCTGAAATACAATTCATTGATATATGATGGAAGCATGAGACCGTATGTATTAAGTTGTGCAGAAAAAATGTCAGTGGCTCTGTCAAGACAAACACTGTACACAATTCAGGGTTTTGTTTGGTTGTTTCTAGGCTTCTTTTGTTTAAAAAAAAAAATGGCAGTAGTCATTGCCTGCCTGTTTGCAGCAGGTGTACAATGAACCTCTGGAGCGTGATCCAATTAAGTTCCATCAAAGATAAATCCAACTCATATGTCTCAAGACCATGACATAATGTGAATCACAGGACAGAAAGTGAGAGAAATCAGGAAATCAACTTGAAAAGTGCTCTATGAACAGTAAAAAAGATGCATGTTTCCCACAATGAAGACATTTTTCCTCCTTCTTTGCAAAGACATTTTTTGTTGAATGCTAACTTTACAATATATGACTAGAATGAATTAAATAGAACCCACAGTTTTTGTTAACTGCCTAAAAATAATACTAAGATCACCACAGAAACAAAATGGAAAGGCTGTTCAAGAAGAAAAGAAACAAATCTGGCATTCTTATTTTTCAAAATAACTTGTGCAGTTACTTTCTAACTTTCTCAGCCCATGAAACATCCCTAAATGCCTGACACACATTCAGATCAGTGAGAACTGGGCACACAGATTTTTGCCAAGGGCTGAAATGGAAATCTGTGCAGACCGTTATGACAGAATTGATACAAGTTCCAGAGTCACACCAATGTCACAGAAACACTGATTTATTTTCAGATTAAAACAAAAACTTTGGCTGGGAATTTGGTCCTCCCTGAAAACAAACAGGCATATGTAATTACTGCCTGATACATGTGAAATCCCACTAAATAATTATGTCACAGAGCAGTATTTTCATATCAGAGAAAAAAATTGTCTCTAGACAATGACACAGGTCCAACATTTTGATATTATATAAATACTTACAGCTTTTTCTGTTTCTGGAAAGTAGCATGTTCTCATTGAGTTAACTCTTGCCCTTGCTGTTTTAAAGCTTTCACAGTCTAAAGATGATCTGTCTCTCCATTTTACTTTGCACTCTCCAGCACTTGCTACTGTCCTACCACATAGCGTTCTCTGGGTTCCAAAACCCAGATGTCTTCTCTTCTTCCCTGTCTATATTTTTTTAGGCATCTGCTTTTTATACCTATCCACCAACCTCAAGAGCATAGAACACTTGGCTCCTTTCCCAGTCATTATTAGAAAAATTTGACATTATGTCTAGTAATTAATATTAGGAAAAGTAAGTAGTTAAAAGCTGCAACATGCTTATTGTCTTTCCACCTGCCTCAACAGAACTCAGAATGCTCAGGAAATACAGCAATTGTACTGTACTATAATACCTACTCCCAAAATCATAAAACTCACTTTAGCTGTGATCCTGGCATGTAATTTTTTATTACTGTGACTGTGCAAAGGAAATACTGGAAAGACATTAATCCCTTTTCCAAAATCTGAAGCCACATGTTTTCAAAGAAAGAACTGTAGAAATAAATAAGTACATACGTATTCCAGACATCACAAGGGTTACCTCTTTCTCAGAGGCATAATAATCATTCAGTACTATACCTTGTAAATAAAATTCCTTATCCTATCTGATAAAGACTACAGAATGAAATATTTATGGAAGTTTTAATTTATGATTGCTGATTTATAACCTGCATAAAATGTAGCAATAATGAAAGCAGTTAGATAACTTACACTACAAGTAGAGCATAACTCAAGAGCCTCTGAATTGAGCTCTCTGACCCCAGGGCCACTTTGGTGCAGCACAACTAGATGACCTTGGCTCAGCCCCACAGAGAAGGTTGTCGTTAAGTTTTGAGAATACATGAAAGTGAGCCACATGAAATAAGGAATAACATAGGAAGAAGAGAAATTGTTGCAATGACAATAGTTGGCAGCTCAGGGAATCACAAGGAGAAAAGCAAGACATGGAAAATATAACACCTTAAGGAAAAAGCAGGCAACTTGAACATGACCAATCAGCAAGATCAATGGTCAGACATTTCCAGGATTATAGGAAGTGACACTCCACGCCTGAATGAACACTTAGTAAACAGCAGAAAGCATTCAGGAGTCTCAGAACTGATAAGTACATTAGTTCTCACCCCAGTACAATGCCTATCCGCTCTATGTGGATACAGATACAGAATTCCTGTGTGTTTCAAAGCAGTGTATGCTCTCCTTGCACAGGTTCTCTTTATATGCAGTAGACAGAAGTGCATGCCTAGAAAGAAGAGTCTCAGTAGGAATGTTTACAAAACTGGTAGAGAAAGATGGCATTCTGAACAGGCTTCCTGTCTTTCTTCAGGTGAAATTACCAATCCTTTTTGCCTTAAATCAAGATTGTGGTGGTTTGGCCCCGGCCGGGGGCCAGATGCCCACCAAAACCACTCTATCACTCCCCTTCTTAGATGGACAGGGGAAATGGAAAATGTAATAAAAACCACAGCAGTCAAGATAGAAACAATTTAATAAAATGCAAAGTCAAAGCAAAGGCTGCATAAGAAAACAAGAGAAGGCAAAGATGTTATTCTCTACTTCCCATCAAGCCAGACAATGTTCAGTCACTCCTGGGAAACATGGCTTCAATATGCGCAGTGGTTGCTCCAAAAGACAAACACCATCAATTAATGTGCCCATACTTCTTTCTTTCATTTAACTTGTATATCTGAATTGACAACATATGGCATGAAATACCTCCCTGATCAGATTGTATCAGTTGGCCCAGCTGTGGCTCCTCCCAAGATCTTGCCCACCTCTCAGTATACTCTTGGGGCACGGTGTGGGAACTGAGAAAGGAAGTCAGATAGAATTGATAAATAATTATCTCTTGAGCGCATCCCTGTGTACCCCTAATGCAGGATTAAGATTAGAAACATAGTAAACCTATATGTATGCTCACCTTGTGTAACATTTGTACAGAAGCATAGCAAACTTAAAGAGCTGAAAGTAGTCTGTGCCAAGATAACCAACACTTCATGTTAACCAATAGGAATGTTAAAAACAGTGTTCCACAAGTTACAGAGTTACCACAATTTGTAGATTGGCATATGAAAAGATTGCTGCTAAGAGCAATAAATAACCAACCTACAGTGTTCACATATCCTTGTGTTGCTGTTTTTGTTTGTCACAACTGTAATAGCGACAGCAGAGGAATAAGGGAAACATACAATCTTGGTGCTCAACTCAGCAGTAGCCAAAACAGTGGTGTGTTATTAACACCCAGCTACCTCACTGCAAAACACAGCACTAGAGAGATGCTCTGGGGAGAATTAACTCCCGATCAGCCAAAACAAATACAATCAAGTCTTACTGGAAAAATTATATTAAAAAAAAAAAAAAGTCAATGTAAATACAAATTGAGCAGATTTAAATATGTCTGCTAGATGCTATAAGTTTTGCTGAAAAGGGAAAGTAATATAATCATTCTATGTTGACTTAAGCATGATTTTAATTCTTGAATGTTGAGCACCTTTTATTGCACTCTAGGAAGTGAGTCCCTGTAGATGCTGACTAGTCATTAAACTGTCAGGTTTTTTCCTTTCTTGGATTAAATACGGAAAACTGCTGAACTCTATTCCTCCTCTAACTCATTCAATTTATGCTCAAGACCTATTGAATTCAATTTATGGATTTTCAATCTCAGTAAGTATTTTCTTTCAATGTTTTATTCTGTTCCAAGCTCTTTGCTGAAATATACCCTTTTGTTGATAGGTGGTAACAATTCTCACGATTCTACTACTCTTTAAATGACTGATCACTTCTGAAATATTAGAATATACATCTGGGGTTTATTTCTGTTGATGTTGGGGGATGGGGTTTTTTGGGGGGTTTTTTGTTTGTTTGTTTGTTTGTTTGTGTTGAGAGTTTTTTCAAGATGAAAACAGGGGAGTTCTATTATTACGGAAACATAATTCCATCAAACAGAATACACTGGGCCTCAATATTTGGCAGTTTCCACATAATGTTTTACCAACTGATAAAATATGAGTATACACAAATGTTTATTGTTTCTCTGCTAAATGAAATAAAGCTTTAAGAAAATTAATCTCTGGATTTATTAAACAAGAAACCATTTGCTTTAGGGCTGTATTTGAAGAAGAAGCTTTATTGAGTACAGACAATTTCTGGACACTCCCACTCCTAAGATTTTTCGGTTTTCCATTAGGAGATTTAGTTCTCTGAAAGACATATTGAGTTCAGAAGCATGTTGATAGTGCTTCTTACTGAAGAAAGCTGAAATACTATTAACAGGTGCATAATAAAAGGTCCCAATAATTAGTGGGAAACAATTAGGGATGCACTTAAGATGAACACTTACCTGGCCTGTATCTCCTCTTTCAGAATTTGGCTTTCTACCAGAACTAATGTGTTTGACAAACATGGAGTAATTATTTAAATGGGGAAGTCCCCCACATAATGTGCCCTTTGGAATCCAATTTAATTAATGCCAATTAAAACTCCTAACTGAAAGCTGTAATAGTCCGCTCATTTTATTCTCACCAAAGCTTATGGCAGAAAATAAACTAACATTAGAGCAGCTGCCTAATGCCTTTTTGCAGGTGTAGAAACCCAGAAGGGTCACAAGGCCATTTCAGTATGGATGTATCTGTAATGTTTTTGTGGCTGCCCACACTGTCATACATAACTGTGTGTGTATGTATGTGTGTGTATGTGTGTATAGGTATACATGCACAAATATAAAGCATTTTGTTAAACTGAGTGTTCCTGCAAACTAGAGGACTTGAAAGTACAGTGGTCTTAAATTAAATAGGTCTTTATCATGCACATCTTACCTCTTTTCTTTCTTTATTTTATTAAAATATTTTATCTATTAAATTAAGAACATATTTTATCTATAAAATAAGAATATTTCTCCTTTTCATTGTTACTCTTTTAAAGTGTTATAAGGTTTAAATAGCAGAAAAAAATGGAGGTAATACTGTTAGTTATAACCTTATTTCCCCTGAGCCAACCAATGTCTTTACAAGGGGAAGTGAATCAAACAAGAATTTATACACAAACCCAAGGATTTTAATTTGTACTTCTCCACATCTCCACTTGAGACCTAATTCTGAAATTACTGGCTATTCTGAACATGAGAGTTTTTAGGTAAAAGAGAGCATGGAGACAGGGAACAGGAAATTCTTTAAAGATATCAAGTTTTTGTTGTAATGCAGAACTAAAACATTTTAAATGGGAATTTTTTTTAAAAAACAATATCCAAACCAAAACCAAACAAACTCTGGATAAACTTATTACTTGATATAAAATAATGATCTAGAGGATTTACTAAAAGCTTACAGCTCTCAGCTATGTATTATTCCATAAATACAACCTTGTATCTCATCATCTTTATTCTTATTCATACAAATGCATTGTAATTATTTTGACTGTTTAAAGCATATATTAAAATGTTTATAAATTAATCTTGATCCACATTTAAAGCATTTTTTTCCTTATCAGAGCTCTATAAACATCCATACTGGTGATGAAAAGTCAAACCTCATAAGAATGCACCAAATGAGATCTTGTTTAACACAGACACATAGCCTGCAGAATTACCACACATACCAAATGTCTAATTTCCATAGATCACAGTATCACAGTATCACCAAGGTTGGAAGAGACCTCAAAGATCATCAAGTCCAACCCATTACCACAGACCTCAAGACTAGACCATAGCACCAAGATCTTAAACATTAAGTCATTTTAACTTTCTTAACTAGATTGTCTGCATGTGGAAAGAGTGCAAATCTATGTTTATAAATATTTTTATATATGTAGATATATAGATATATAGATAAATAGATAGATAGATAGATAGATATAGATATAGCCCCTCCAAACAGTTTTAGAGACACTTCAAATAAGTGTCAAACCACATCTAGCAAAAGTATTAGAAAATTTGTCCACGAGCTTAAATAGTATTTGTCAATGGATTTAAATAATTACATTTTTGCACAATGTGGTAGCGATGTAGTGAACATACTGACTGAGAGGTACAAGTCTTTAGTTCAGGTCTATATTTTTGCTTGTTTTGAAAGTAAAGGAGTGACTGAGTCAACTTACTCAGACAATTATCCAAGACATCTAAATTAGGCAGAAATGACACCATCAGCTTCCTCTCCCTCTTCATTGGAACTAGATAAACACCTCTAACAGTTAATAAAGATCTTAAATGGACCTCGTTGTCTATGTATTCCAGCCTCTTTCCATCAATTATACAAGAAGTAGGCACTTAATTCAGCTTAGCTACATCAAAGTCCTGCAAATAAATTTAATGCATCAGGACATAAGAGTCCCTTCTCTAGAGTGGAAAAAGTGATAAACAATTTCTTTTAAAAAAAACCCAAACAATTAAAAAAAAACCCAAACACCAAAACTACCCAAAAAAAAAAACCAAACAAAGCAAAACAAAAAACCCTATGTTGTCAAATGCTAAGAAACAAATATGGTCTTTCTCAGTCTTGTGTTTTTCAGTGCCTTGTATATTTTGACCTAACAATACTTATATACATAGATAACAATGTCTATATGTGATGGTTTGGCCGTTCCCCACCCCCCACACTTTGTGAAATGACCCAGACTAGAACTCAGCTGTCTGGAAGTTAGGGAATGAAGCTCTATTTACAGCTCATCACAATGTACAAGCAGAGATATACACTATATACAGGAATATTTACAGAACACAGAAACACAACACCCCTCCCAGAAATCAGAGACCCCAGGAGGGGCTCCCAACCACCCTTCCACATTCTCCCGACCCCTATACCTTACCCCAAGGTTTACCTTATGCACAAGGTGAATTAGAAGGAATGACCAGGGGGAAGAAAAGTGGTTAGTGAAGATTAATCTGCAAAGAGGAACCAGAAGCTAGACCGCCTGCGATGCTGTGCCCCTACAAAGAGACTGCCTTATCTAATGTTTTGATTTCCTTTATTATACATCTCAGCAAACCTATGAGTGAAGTAGGCATCATGATGTTTTCCTTTAACAGCCTACAGTGTAACTTTCTCTATTAAAATATCCCAATTACCCTCAAACCAGCACACTATATTATGTGTCTTAACTGGGACAACAACTAAACTGTTATCTTTCTATTTCTATGTAACTTCCTCTCAAATAACCAAAATTTGAGAAGAGCATTGAAGTTTTCTTCTCTTACACTTTGCATAAATATTAGTGAGCTTGTCAACTCCTAAACAGCAGACATTTTTTCCTGTAACAGTAGTATCTACTACATGCTGTTTTACAACCATAATAGGAAAAGAAAAAAAAAGAAAAAAAGTTTAATAAAAGCAAATACATGGATGCAACCTAAAATCAAATAACATTATAAACCTACATTGCTCGTCCTGTTACGATTTTCATTTAGCAGGACCTGAAAAATTGTATAATTTTTCTCTTTGTTTGTTTATGCTACTCATTTTGCTGTGGTAGTAACTTTCCTTTTAATTCTGGCATTTCATTCTTGAAAGTATTGTCTTTCAAACCTCCCAGTTCTCTCACGCTCCCAATATTTCTTCATCTAGTGTAGGGCTTAACCAGAACTCAGAGTAGTGCTGAAAGGCAGACCTCAAAACAGTACAGATGTTCGAGAGGCCACTGACTTCTCCTTCATCTTTAAATTTTAAAGCTTGCTTAAACATAATTTAACATATATCTAAACAAGTAGCAAAAATTAAATCAGCATTTGCTATCTTTAAAATGATTCTGAAACAGAACATTTCAGAATGGAATAAGAGCAGAATCATAGATATATATTATTAGAATCATAAATATATGGAGAAATACTTTACCAGTAATTTCAAATACAATAATCAGTTGATATTTCAATTTCTGTGCTTTCTGTGCAACACAGAAAGGAACAACTTTTTTTTTTTTTTTTTTGATGGGGGTTTTGTTTTTCACTCAAACCCATTTTTGTGGGGCCATTTTGTGATGGGGCATTTAAATAATGAATATATTTCAAAATACTGTTAAATAATAAAAAAAATCTAATTACATTATTTCATTAGAATAATTACTCAAGGAAAGCATGATATAAAGAAAAATAGTTTAACTTCAGCTTTTTCTAGATTGTCTGACACAAAAGGAGAACATGAAACACAAAAGATAATACAACCTAAGTGACAGATTTCTTTTCATATGCACACTTCTACAACACAACTATTGTATTTCTTGACACTGTGCCCTATATTCTCTTATAAAAGCATTAGTCACAGGCTTAGCTGCTCTGCTTTTTTCCCCTTGACCTTCAAACTGCACAACCACTGTTGTCATTTCTTTGCTATTATCTGTTCCTATCTTTATCCTCTTGGCCAAGCCTTGGCCAGCTTGGTCATTTTCATTATTGCTTTGTTTCCTTCCTGGATTGGGACATATCATTATAATTCTATATACACTCAGTACATAAGACATTCAAAAATGGTGATAAAAGTGTAGATTCAACTACAGTCAGTTAATTTTCTCTTCTCTGCTCTTGCCCTTCAAAATATATGGATAAGAAACAAAAGAACTTAACATTAGCTGGTAACAACGTCTGAATTTCAATCATCTATAAAATGACAAGACTGTGGTAAAAGAATAAAACTGTGAATTAAACAAACAGAATTTCATTCTGAATACTGCTACATCTTTCTTGAGCAGTATTGAACAATGAGCTACCACATCCAGCATTCATATTCCTCTGTAGAACTGATATGTCTTTGTGCCTGGATCTTGTGGCTTATTGCTGTAAATTAGTTCATTGTGCAGAAATTGCTAGTGCCACACATAGTATGGAAAAGGCATTGAAAGTGCTTAAACCAAAGACTGTGAAAAACTCAAAACTGGGTACTGGAGCACAATAGGAGTATGAGGAGGAAAAGGACAGTTTAGATTTAGGTGAATAATATCCTGGGACTGACCTTACTTGATGTATTTCATAGTGTAATTGTAGAATCATAGAATGGTAAGGTTGGAAGGGACCTCAAGGATCATCTAGTTCCAACCCCCTGCCATAGGCAGGGACACCTCCCACTAGTACAGCTCACTCAAGGCCTCATCCAGTCTGGCCTTGAACACCTCCAGGGAGGGAGCATCCACAACCTCCCTGGGCAACCTGTTCCAGTGCCTCACCACCCTCACTGTAAACAACTTCCTCCTAACATCCAGTCTAAATCTCCCCTCTGTGAGTTTAAACCCATTGTAAATAGACCCTTCTCAGCCTTCCTGTAGGCCCCCTTCAGATACTAGAAGGCTACTATCAGGTCCCCTCGAAGCCTCCTCTTCTCGAGGCTGAAGAGCCCCAACTCTCTCAGCCTGTCCTCATAGGGGAGCTGCTCCAGCCCTCTGATCATCTTTGTGGCCCTCCTCTGGACCCGCTCCAACACTTCCATGTCCTTCCTGTGCTGAGGACTCCAGAACTGCACACAGTACTCCAGGTGGAGTAATAACTTGATTATTTTGAGAATAAAAATTAATTGTTCTTTACTTTATCCTTTCTTTGTTATTTATTTTTAGCTGATGAAGGTGAACTGTTAATGGAAGCAGTATAGTGTCTATTAAATATTTTTTTTAATTATTTTTTAGTAGTAGAAGAAAAGCTTGACCCCAGGTTGTAGCAATCCGGTATGCAAAGTCAAGCATAATGAAGCAGCAGCCCTCTTTTGACATTTCTGTTTTTATCATTCTACAGACATGAATAATAATGACAAGTTATTTGACTTATTTCCTATGTAGGAAACCATTTTTGTATTATAGGTGATGATCTCTGCAATGGATATTACATTCTATGAAATTCCAGAAATTCCAGACTATGAAAATTCTTTGTTCATACCTTTAAAAGATCAAGGTAAATGAAGGTCAGAGAGATCAGAGAGATTTAAAAATCTGTCACTGAAAATTATTGATACTTTTAATTTGTTTTTTTTTCCTAATTCCTGTTCATTGTACGTGGACTTGTCTTTGCATAGTAGCATTTTTTATGTCTCCATGCAAGAGTGTTTTCTTGTTTTAGAGAAGGCAGACTTGTATACAGCCAAACACTAGATTTCCTGTGAAGCAAACTACCTGAAAGAGTGACCTGGCTGAATCTCATCATCAACATGTGATCCTCTTTTGTTCACAAGCACCTAAAATGACCAACATATTCACTGTCTTTACTCTCTTTCTGCTTAATAGAATTCACTATGATGTTACTGGAATAGTTTATGTTTTGTGCACAGCACCAAACTATGTTTTCTTGCTACTCCAATAGTTGTCAATGGTCTAAGTTTTGACAACCTCGTTTTGCAAAAGTGCCATAACACAGTAGCTTTTCTGAGCATGTTACTACTGTTTTTGGTAAAACAATATATGGATTTTGATTTTAAATGTCTTGCTTTAAAAAAAAAAAATACAACACAACAAACAAACAAAAAACCACAAACAAACAAACAAAAAACACACCAAAAAAACACCCAAAAAACCCCAAAACAAAAACTCTCACAAAGCTTCTCAAATACTGCTGTGTTTTTTTAATATACAATAGGTATCATTAACTCTCAGGTAAGAAATTCCGTTTCTATTTGCAATGTTTTGGAAATCTCTCGGACATCTGGTTCGGCAAGCTGCACAGCACAAAGTCCTGCTGGCTATCATTTGTCAATTCTATTGCTTCTGTTCAGTTTAAAATTGGCTTTTACTACTTTTCTACATACTCCTGATGATGATGATGCTGTTCTGAATGAATGCTGCCACCAGAAAAATTTATTGCATCTCTGGTTTTCATGGCACATGGAAACTTTATGCGTGAAATGGCTGGTTTAATTTGTACACTAAAGTACAACTTATATTTTTCAAAAAATCAAACTAATTAAAAGCAAAGTTTGCTGAAATTTAATGAGCACACCCTTTTGTGACCTATTGTTGTCTACTAGAACTTGAGTTAGAATTAGCTGGAATTCATTTTGCCTTTATTTTACATGTCATTATTTAGGTTCCCACCACCTACAGCAACACTAACCTCTGGAGCACTGTGCTTTCCTTCATTCCCTTTCAATTAATCAGAAATAGCTGATTAACCAAGACTGTGGGAAATACTTATTTTGTAAGATTTTCTAGTCTGATGCTGTTTGTCTATTAACTCCTGATGGATCTTGCTTGAACCCAGGTAAACATTTTCCAAACTCACAATCTTTCGGCAAGATCTGTGCAGCTATCACCTGTTGAGTGATAAACCAACTCCTCTTGATAGTTTCATGTATTTTTATGCTGCCACCTAGTCCATCGGAATAGTTACTCTGTAGCCTCTTTTGCTATGACAGTCCTGTTCACATTGCACTCTCAGATATTTTATCACAGTATCATCAGTCTTTTCCAGCTCTCTCATATATTTCCCAAGATAAGGGAAAGGACTAGGACACAGTCCTTAAACTGTGAGCAAGTCAAGAATCTGTAAGGAGGTAGCATAATCTTACAGTTTCAATATGAGCTAGCGTATTCAAAATGCCTATTCTGAAGCCCATTACCAAATTTATTACCAAAATGGTTACATAGGTCATCTTTCTGCTACTTTATCCCCTCTTCATTTATAATAAATACCTATTGCTGCAATTCACCTAGTTTCTTGTTACAGATTGACTCCAGCCAGCAGCTGCATCCACAGAGCCATTTGTTCACTTTCCTAAGCACAGTGGGATGGGGAAGAGCAAACATGAAAAAACTCATGGGTGAAGGTACAGACAGTTTAGTATAGAATCATAGAATGGTAAGGTTGGAAGGGACCTCAAGGATCATCTAGTTCCAACCCCCTGCCATAGGCAGGGACACCTCCCACTAGTACAGCTCACTCAAGGCCTCATCCAATCTGGCCTTGAACACATCCAGGGAGGGAGCAGCCACAACCTCCCTGGGCAACCTGTTCCAGTGCCTCACCACCCTTACTGTAAAGAACTTCCTCCTAACATCCAGTCTAAATCTCCCCTCTGCCAGTTTAAACCCATTGCCCCTTGTCCTGTCATTGCAGGACCTTGTCAATAATCCTTCCCCAGCCTTCCTGTAGGCCCCCTTTAGATACTAGAAGGCTACTATCAGGTCCCCTCGAAGCCTTCTCTTCTCCAGGCTGAAGAGCCCCAACTCCCTCAGCCTGTCCTCATAGGAGAGCTGCTCCAGCCCTCTGATCATCTTTGTGGCCCTCCTCTGGACCCGCTCCAACACTTCCATGTCCTAGTAAGTGAAGGAAAGAGGAGGAAAAAAAAACAAAAAACAACCCACACTAAACAAACCCAAAAACATCAACAGGACGAGCAAACAACAGTAAAAATGGGACTGCAAAAGTAATCACTCACCATGCCTCCACAAGTAGACTAATGGCCAACCAGACTCCCAGCAATGGCTGCCTTGAAAGAAAACTTCTTCTTCCTTTGTGCTCTTCCTCTACCTCTAGTTTTTTATTGATCTATTTAATATACCTAATAAATATCTAACCCCCAATCAGACATTAAATTGTAGAATAGTCTCCAGGTCTAGCGATGTATTCTGTTGACACCCTTATAATCCACCTAACCAAGCCATGTCCCCAGTCTGGCTACTGGAATTCTATTCACTATCTTGCTGAACTCAAATTAAGCAGCATTCAGTATTCTGCCTCTGCTTACAGAGCCAGTCATTCCTGGGACTGAAAAGAATCTGACAAAATCTGTAGTTCCCTAAACACTCCTTTTTCTGAATCGTTTTCTGCCTCCTTCCACTCTTTGCCTCCACCTTTGCCAGGTACTAAAAACAAAGTATTGGTGTATTTCAAGATGTTAGTCCTCTGAGTTTCTCAACGCTTCCTCTGTCTCAGAATAATTTGAGGGATTTTAATCAAGAAAAACATTAAAATATTTTCTGTACCATGAATACATAAACATTTTCCTGTAAGAAAATTTTATATCAAGAGAAGTATTATCCAAGACTGTTCTACACATAGGAACATTCTGCTTGAAAATTGTATCAGTGACCATGTGTAGATGAAAGCAGTTTTGTAAAACAAGAGGGCAGTTGAATATTAAGTATACACAAATATTGAATATCAAATATACGCACTACTAAATTCTCAGCTTTGACATATATTTTGCTAGAGTATCTGTGTTTTCAAATGGGATTCTGTTTGTAGTTAAGGAAAGTTTACAATGTAATCTATGAAGATTCTATCTGTGGACACCATTCAGTGCTCTGCATGATTAGTCACTGTATCGATTGTTAGAAATGGACACAGCGTGTTAGCCATTGGTTTTCTTCCTTAAGAGCAGTTTATTCAGACTTAGGTTGCAGTAATGCACTATTGATACTTGTTGTCTGATCCAGTTTTTCTTCTGTTTCTCTTTAGCCAAGAATTTTCATGATGATTAAGAGTACAGTATATTTACCTTCACACGGCAATCTTATCTGCTGAAGTGTTGGAACTAATCATCATTGACATCAGCAGATCTCATTATAAATCTGTTTTGAACTTTTCGGCAGCTTTTCAGCCCACTGCTACAACAGTGGTGTTTCAAATCACAGCTTTCCCGCTTCAAAGTAAACATCTGTAAGAGTAGGTAAAAATCCTCTATGAGGGCACAAAGATCGTTCTTTGGAAGAACATCATCACTTGGGAAATGTAGATAAGAGAAAAAAATCAGAAAATGGAAAACTAGGATGCTGCTGACAGTGAATAAGAAGATGAAAAGTAAGAAGTATAACATAAATTTATCTGTTGGTAATAACAGATGTCAGTAACAAACTTCATTATTGTTTAAGCTGACTAGCTGGACTTCACAATTGTTATAGAATCATAGAATCATAGAATGGTAAGGTTGGAAGGGACCTCAAGGATCATCTAGTTCCAACCCTCTGCCATAGGCAGGGACACCTCCCACTAGTACAGTTCACTCAAGGCCTCATCCAATCTGGCCTTGAACACATCCAGGGAGGGAGCATCCACAACCTCCCTGGGCAACCTGTGCCAGTGCCTCACCATCCTCACTGGAAAGAACTTCCTCCTAACATCCAGTCTAAATCTCCCCTCTGCCAGTTTAAGCCCATTGCCCCTTGTCCTGTCATTGCAGGACCTTGTAAATAATCCTTCCCCAGCCTTCCTGTAGGCCCCCTTCAGATACTGGAAGGCTACTATCAGGTCCCCTCGAAGCCTTCTCTTCTCCAGGCTGAAGAGCCCCAACTCTCTCAGCCTGTCCTCATAGGAGAGCTGCTCCAGCCCTCTGATCATCTTTGTGGCCCTCCTCTGGACCCGCTCCAACACTTCCATGTCCTTCCTGTGCTGAGGGTTCCAGAACTGCACACAGTACTCCAGGTGGGGTCTGACGAGAGCAGAGTAAAGGGGCAGAATCCCCTCCCTTGCTCTGCTGGCCACGCTTCTCTTGATGCAGCCTAGGACTCTGTTGACTGTCTGGGCTGCATGTGCACACTGCAGGCTCATGTTGAGCTTTTCAGCAACCCAGACTCCAAGGTCCTTTTCCTCAGGGCTGCTCTCACTGTCCTTATCCACTAGATCTGGAATTTTTTTTGCCTAAACTCCACCATTTTGTGGTCACTGCATCCAAGGGTGCCCTAGACTTTAACAGACTGCAGCTGAGTTTCACAGACAAAAGATGCTAACTCACCATTGAAACAGTCATCATATCACAAAACAAAAAGACAGATTTCATATTTTAAAACACCATGACAAAAAGCAATGAAGTAAAATATGAAAAAGGAAAGAAAATAAATCAAGCTTTATAGACTATCTACAGAAGTAGGACCACATGTAGAAACCCTAAAAATATGAGATAAATGTTGCCAATAGTATTCTGAAAGAGAAGAAAATGCAATTTTTCTTGTGACTTACAGCTGATTTCCAATATTTACAAGTTATCAGCATCATTTTAAGTATGGAATTATATAATTGTGCATAAATTGCATAACTACACAAAAAATCTGGGTTTAGGAAAACATAAGTAGTTTTAGAAGAAGGCAGGAACAGTATAAGGGTAGCATCCATGAATTGAGGAGACAGGATCAGCAGAATTTTAATTTTGATTTGTAAACTACAACAGTAACTTAAGCCTGAGCCTCATCTCAAAAATCAATAGAAGCTACTTAATTTTTTTCCTGTGGATGATTTTATACCTGGACTTTTCCATGTCAAAGTTATTCATACTAAGCTTCCTAAAACTCCCTTGAAATTGGGAGTCCCTTGAAATTGACGATTACTGGAGAACTCTGAACTTCCACTATGCTAATTCCTGTAGGATGTATAAAAATACAGGTGTGGCACACAAGAAACAATACAACTATATAAGTTCTGAGTGCTCTTCAGTACTTTTTCAGCTTTCCTGATATCAATTCTTGGAGAGGAAAGGCTCCTGGAAGCAGTACACAAACAATTTCTTCCAAAATCAAACACTGAGTAAACTTTTTAGAATATTTTTTTATTCCTTTTGCATTTCTTTATTTTCCTCAATTTCTTCCCATGTTGTCTAGGCAGCCCAACATTGTTGCACATTGCAATAGAATTGAAAGAATAATATTCCTCAACCTGACCGTTAGCACTCTTACTTTTTCTTACTGTACTTTAATAGAGAACCGTTTTACAAGCTGAATCTGAAGCCATTCAGTAGTTTATGTGTCAAAATCCAGTAAGGGTACCAGTTGATTTTGAATTGCTAACTTTCTTTTTTGTCCATTCCTGTCACAATTTCGGTTCATTTGGTTTGGTTTGCTTTTTTGTTTGTTTGTTTGTTGGTTGGTTGTGGTTGTTTTGTTGTTGTTTGTTCGTGGAATCTGTATTACACTGAAAATGATTGTGATTAAAAACAGGTAAGATTTGTTATCCATTTTCCTTATTGTTCCTACATGCCTAGTGTTTGTAAATGCCTGTTTATTTATGTTCAGACAGCTACAAATGTGGGAATTAAATCACGGAATAAACCAATGTTGTACAGGCTGCCCTCTCAAGAAGAAAAAAACCACCAAGATACTAGAGACACAAAGATTTGCTTAATGTGATATCTCAGGACATCTCAGCAATTTAAAGATTCAATTATTTTTATGGAAAGAAATCTTTAAGAAGACTCAAGTGTATTATGCCCTACTTCTAAAGAATACATATATATTACCAAAAATTAAGTCTCAAACAATACCTCATGAAAGGAAATCAAGTTCTAGCATTTGCAAAGAGTTAGCTCATATTCAAAGGTTATACTGATCTGCTGGCAAGTGGTCTTTCCATTTCTTTAAGTCAATGAATGCAACTTAGAATCATACAATCATAGAATCATAGAATCATAGAATGGTAAGGTTGGAAGGGACCTCAAGGATCAGCTAGTTCCAAACCCCTGCCATAGGCAGGGACACCTCCCACTAGCAAAGCTCACTCAAGGCCTCATCCAATCTGGCCTTGAACACATCCAGGGAGGGAGCAGCCACAACCTCCCTGGGCAACCTGTTCCAGTGCCTCACCACCCTCACTGGAAAGAACTTCCTCCTAACATCCAGTCTAAATCTCCCCTCTGCCAGTTTAAGCCCATTGCCCCTTGTCCTGTCATTGCAGGACCTTGTAAATAATCCTTCCCCAGCCTTCCTGTAGGCCCCCTTCAGATACTGGAAGGCTACTATCAGGTCCCCTCGAAGCCTTCTCTTCTCCAGGCTGCAGAGCCCCAACTCTCTCAGCCTGTCCTCTTAGGAGAGCTGCTCCAGCCCTCTGATCATCTTTGTGGCCCTCCTCTGGACCCGCTCCAACACTTCCATGTCCTTCCTGTGCTGAGGGTTCCAGAACTGCACACAGTTCTTTAAGATGTATTGATTCAACTTTAAGATGTATCGATTAGTTGCATATCTATCCGCATTAAAAGAACAAACAATAAACTAATATGAGTTTGAAAGTGGTCAGAGAGAATGATGAAAACAAATCTGGTGACTAATAAAATTTGAAAATAAAGGTAATAGACAATCATAAGCAGTATTTAAAAAAAAAGTAAAAAAAAAAAAAAATCAGGTACCAAAATAAATCTAGGTGGAAATATGTTAGTATTTTTAGAACCATTGAATATTAGGTATGGAAATGCAATTGAGTCTTAGAGACTTAAAAATAAATTGCAGTTAACCAATACCAGAAACAATTTGCTTAGTGAATACATTTTGAAATACGTATTTGCCTTTTTCTCTTAAAATATGTGGTTTCTTGGCAAATAGTCATCTAAGGATATTTTTGCTTGAAGAAGAGATGCAAGGAACTCATCTAGCAGACAACTTCTAGCTCCAGAAATCTATACCAAAAAACAATAGTTTTAAAATATATATATATATATGTCCCATGATTTACCAAAACAAAGAGATTAGGTTTTACAGATAGTTTGATGTAACTCCTGAAGTAATTTTTATAGCATTTGATACAAATAGTGTGGGCTAATTAATGGACAATCATCTCATTCAAGTTTTCACTCAGGTACTGATATATACTGAGGTCTATCGTGCATGCATTTCCCTTCCAAGACTGGAAAAACAATAGTATTTTTTATTTACAGCCTTCAGAGTTTCCTTATCCAATCTTGTCCAAAAGCTCACTCAGTGATAGTATTCTTTCCATAAATACTGTGTTTTTCACCACTGTTTTACAAATCTTGTGCTTCTATTAGCTTTTTTACACATAACTTTCCATTCATCCAACTGCTATAAATAAAATTTTGTAAAAGTTATCATCAAGGTAGTGGTCTCCTTTGAGCTACAGCTTGAAAATTTGCTTGAAGAAATGCTGAGCTATTTGACATGTGTTTGATCATAGGCTCAAGGACAAAGAATTTCCAGGCTTACATCCAAACTACATCCTGTTTGCAAGTAAAATGCATTTTGTTTTATATTCTGTCATGGTCAATCAGAGTTAATAGTTCATCACTGATGCAGATACCCTCAGCTTCTCGAACTGCTACTTGACATATTCAGTAAGATGGTATTCTTACAGACTATGCACGTGATTGTATGGTTAAGACTATACAAAAGGCACACAGATGGCACTGAAATACCTCACATGGAAATTTTGTTGTGCCTCAAATAATGATAAGCATACCATTCTCCTGAAAGCTACTCCAGTTCATTAATTAATTTGTGTATCTTCCTTTTTTCCTCAAAATACAGTGATTTCCACTACCACTTAAAATACATTTTATACAAAAGATATATTGGATGTTTGGGTTTTTCCCACTTAAGTTATTAAATCATGAAATGATACAGGCAGATTAATGAATGTATTCCTGAACAAAGCTCAATGACATGTCTAAATACTTCCTGGATGCTTAGACTAGGATTTGTGATCAATAACAACTGCTGCATTGGGATGAGTATTACCATGAAAATTACTGATTCATTGATTGTTAATCTACTGTTCTTATGAAGAAAGGAGACCAATAGAAAAATATCCGAAGGGTAGTTGCAGAAGATTATCTATTCCACATATTATGCAGGATCAAACATAGCTGTCAAAGATGTCTGTAAAATTCCTGTAAAAAACCATTTTTGAAAGACAGTCTTCTACCTCCCTTAAAATACCATCATGAATGAATTTATTTCAAGGCTTATAAAAAATCAAACTCAAACAAATGAAAACATTCTTCCTCCAAAAAAGCAGCAAACTGATTTCCTCATATTTAATTTGTAGGAAAATCAATTAATCAGCCTTCCAGTATGCTGGAAGAGTTATCACATATCCCTCCCCAGACCTGACCCTCTCAAGCAAAAAAACAAAAGAACCCCCCAAAAAACAACCAACCAAAAAAACCCATAAACAAACAAACAAAAAACCCCACAAAAAACAACATTTAAAAACCCTAAAAAAAATGTAATATCTTTACATTTCATGTTTCAAATCATTAAAATTTGTGGCACACTTCTTTGGTGAAATCCCTGCAGTTTGTTCACCTCTCACCTCCAAACCAAGCACTACTCCAGTAAAGGCCTAAGTAACTCTTGAGGAGAGCAGAATTCCCTCTATCTTCTACATTAAAATGTTTCAGTGTGAAATGTCTCTCTCTCTCTTAACCATAAAATAATATTGACTCAAATTACATGGCTAGCTGCATTACCTAGTCAGTTGCCTTTATAATTGTTACCCATTTTAAATCTGTGATTTTCATTATTTATGCTTCTGATGGATGAAGCATTGTGCATTTGTCCTTGATGTTTCTTCTGCTTTTTTTTTTTGTTGTTGTTGTTGCTTTTCAGGAAATTCTCAAGATTCATTAAAAGTACTTCAGTAAAATCACCTAATATTGGGTTCCATAGTGTTTTCCATTCATCCTTCCTTAGTGCAAGGACAAATTTTATAAACATGGTGTCTATTCCATCAAGACATTGTTTAGGAATTGGAATATTTAGAGTAAGGGCGCACAAGAGGAGTATGTTGAGAGGGTGTCATAATGCAGGTAATTTATCTAACAGGAGCTATTGAAGACAGTCTTGAGTCACTAAATCTACAGCTTTGCATGACTTTTCTCCTTTCTATGTCATTCCAAGGAAAACCTAGCTTCAATCAACGTAAGTTATCAAAAAATATTAAAGTAATGCATTGTCATAATTTGCTACTAGAGTAGAACCTGCTGGTTCTCTACCTTACCTCAGCAATCCAACTTGCATTCAAATAGGTGAATTTGAATTCCATTTTTACTCCTGCTTAAGACAATTTTAACACATTTCTAGAATCCACAGAGAATTCTACCCAGTCAGCCTGCATTGGGATTGCCATAGCAGCAAAATAGTTTGGGAAATACTTGACATGATTTACACATGAGATCCAAAGCTCCTGGTCACATTATACCTGTGCTGGTTTGAGGCTAATTGGAATATTTTAATGAAAAGGAAAAAAAAAATATATAGGCTGTGAAAAGAAAACAATGGTGATGTCTACTTCATTCATAGACTTGGTGAGATGTATAAAAACAAGGACACAAACATAGATAAGGGAGAGAGTCTCTCTGTTGGAGCCAGTGTGTGTGTCTTCTGGGCTTCTGCTGTTAACCCAACTAATCATTCTTCTTCTAACCCCTTTGCCAATCCTCCAAACTCACTTTGGAGATTCTGGGATAAGGTAGAGGGGTGGAAAGAAGGTGGAAGGGTGGTTGGGAACCCCTCCTGGGGACTCTGATTTCTGGGAGGGGTATTGTGTTTCTGTATTACCTTTAACTTGTCTATTTCTGTATATTTTTGTAAATATTTGTGTATATTGTGTATCTATATGCTTGTAAATTGTTCTGCAATGAGCTGTTGATATTCGCATGTTCAGGTACCTACTGCCTGGGATCCAAAAGCTATTTACAGTTCTGTGTTATATATTCAACTAACATTAGAGGTTTCTGTTCTTATTCTGAGATCATGCCCACTAAATCAAGACCTGTGCAAAACATAACTGGAATTCATACTTCTAAGCACATTATTAAGGCAGTAGTCAGTGTCAGAGGAAAGGAAATACACTTGCAGGTTGCAATCCTTTCTAATTAGCTTTGAGTCTAGGCCTCTAAGAAATCTTTTACCTACTTGTGACTAAAATATTTCAATATACTTTACAGGCTTTTGCCATCTTACAGTACGCAATTTTTGCCTTACTACTATTGAAAAACAAGAGTTCTGTAGAGTGGATGCAGACTTGTTTTGAGTTACCTTAAAAATAAATAAATCAGAGTCACCTGCATTCATTCAACTACAAAATAGCAGTTTCAGTGAAATTAAAGATCACCCTAAGTGACCTGAAGTGAAGATCACTGGGAGTCTGAAATATTCCTCTTTTCAGGTGACAGTGTTCTTTGATAAGTAAATCAAAACTTTCATATTTAAAATATGAAAAAAAAGAGATAATAATAAATCTCATCACTAAAATCCTAGTAAAACTGTCTAACAACTTTAGGCAGACAACTAGTGTACAGAGAAAAGAGAAATCTATACATCTTAGCCAGGATGAAAAACAAATCATCCTCCCAACCCTCTCTACAGATTATTTTCCTTCCATCTCCAAAATGATGGAAAAGATGTATGAGACTACGATGCAAAGTAAATTCTACGTGATATAGTCCTTAGGCATATGCAGTCCTTCAAGGTAAAAAGATATTTTCATATATCATCTAAAATGAAGAGTTTGCCATGCTGCAAGTATAATAAAGGAAAGGGATGTTGATGCAATGCAATAAACTACTACATTTCCTTTTTCCTAGAATCTCAACTTACTTTTTTACTAATACACACGACTCTGGGAAAAAAAAAAAAGAAAAGAAAAAAAAAACTCTATAAACAAAAGGTTCACTCTTTGTAATGTCCAAACAAAATGGACTCAGGGTTCTTATATGACTCTCAGTAACAGAATGTAGCACAGTTTATCATTAGACAACAATATTTAATGCTGCAAAGCAGCGATTGACATTCTACAAGGAAGACTAAAAAGAAGAATTGTTTATTTGAAAGTCTGTTTACAGAGACATGGCAACTTCCCACTTTATTGTTGGTACTTAAAGCTCACAAAACACACCACGTTATAACATAAACCACAAAGTTATAACATAATGCGCCTTTGAACTTCAGTACACGCACAGACACTTCCCCTCTTGCTCACCTCTGGCGATTTTTGTTCAGTGATAAGGAGTTCAACCTTTACGATGTTACACTTCAAAATTATATGTCATTGTTATGGGTTGGATTGGATCCCCCCCAGTAATCCTTTCTGGAAGACTAGACATTTAGCATCTAAATTTCAGGAAAAAATAAGAGCGATGGAAGAAGGAATGGTTTCTGTTTACATGCCCAAGAATAAGCTTGTCATGGTAGGCCTAAATATGCCAAAATAGGCTTATACATATCCTGGCTTGCCCAGACATGCTTTTCTGCTCTCCCTCCTTCTGTTTTGGAGATAAGCAACTGCAGGAAAGAGGACAAAGAACCTGGAGCCATTGAGTCTGAGGACTCTGGCTTGCTCAGACTCTTTTTGCATCCTGTGGTAAACAAGGTACGTACACTCAGCTTGTGTCTGCCTTGTGCAAGGCCTATGTTTTTTTCAAATTTGGGTAAAGTAAGCCTATGGCTTTGTCTAATATGGTCAGGCTTGGCTAACTGCCATTTCAATTGGCTATTCTGTGTCTTGGACAGTATAGATAAAAAGAGATGAGCAGGTGACACAACCTGCTCTGCCATTGTATTCATGCTTGCTGCTTGCTGCTGCCTGCTGCCGTTGCTCACTGCCTTATTGTTGTATCCCAGAAACTGCCTGCCTCGAGTTTACCAGGAACAGGCTCTACATGCCTCCATGCGATAGACCTGCATAGGCAGCGTGACATCTTGTTGAAACTGCACATAGTAAGACATCCTGCATACACCTGAAAGTCTCCTGCAAAGATGGGAAGTCCTGGATACACAGATTGTCCAGAGATGTCAGGACCAGGTCAGAGATTGTCTACCTCCTTTCCTGTGAATTCTGGGAAGAATCAGAAGTCCCAGGGAATGCCAAGACAGTAACAGAATTCCCTGAAAGCGTTTGGGTACTGTCTGAAGCTGTAGCTAGTCCTGCAAGTCGGGAGACAATTTTTGTGAGTAAATACCTAAAAGCCTCTTGTAATTCACCATTGCCTTAGAAAGGCAAATTTTACTAGAGTAGAAAATTTGGGCCCTATAATATGTAGAGAATACACAAAAAGGAAAACAACAATGAATTCTGGAAAAGAGGTGACAAACCTATAGTTAATACCTAGTTAATAAAGAAATACAAAATAGTGGAAAAAAAACAAATATGGAAAATATTTCTTAAAAAGGTCAAAGCCACAGGACAGTGATTTAGCATTTGACTCCATTAAATTTGATGAGGCTAATTAACTGGCTTAGTGTTAGGGGAATTAAATTAAGGGACCTGTTCATCTCTACATTTCAAATGAGGTTAAAACACCCAAAGTGAAACTAAATAGTGTAAATATCTTTAGGTTTCGCTAGTATTCGCTAAAACAAAAGATAGCTCTATTTATTCTTGCAAAAATAAGTACGTGTTTAAGCAACAAAACAATTAGTAAAGGAAGGAACTGGGTTTTTTTCTTGTAATATTTTAAATTACTCCTGAAAATGGTAAAACCTGATTCGTGTTTCGAAGTTTTTCACATAAGCATTTTCTACTTACTTAAGTGTCTCAAGAGTTGAGTTGAAAGTTACCATGGATTTAATGAAATTGTACAAGAATGCTGAGTATGACTCTTACTACAATTATTGCAATCAACTGTAAATGTGGAGGATTTATTACAGATCATTTATGCACCGGTACATTGTGGACCCAAAGTGTGAAAGAGTTCTATGAAGTGTGGTTTGCTGTGCCGCTACAGCTCACAGTATCACAGTATCACAGTATCGCAAGGGTTGGAAGAGACCTCAGAGATCATCAAGTCCAACCCATCACCACAGCCCTCAAGATTAGACCATGGCACCAAGTGCCATGTCCAAACGTCCAGTGTCTCATTAGGAGAGACTGAGCACTGACATAAACTGTAGATTTTAATAGAGTTTTATTCTTACTGTATAAAATCTTTCACATTTTTCTTACTAAATATGTTATGAAAAGGATGTGTAACATTCACACAGGCTATGTGTGAAGCTTCAATGCTGGACATTGTGTTTCCTGAATTCTTGCCAATATTAAGATAATATAACCAAATTAAAATCCAGTAGATTTTGAAATTTTTGAAAAGTATTTCTTGCAGTCACAACATTATTCTTTTAAATTCCTTTCTGCTTATTCATATCACTCTTACATAAAGCAAAGCTACCACCAAAAAATGCTGCAGTGCAGAACTCAATAGGCTGCTGTGGCAAAAGAACAATTTCTCTGTGACCTCTCATTTTCATGCAAGTTACCTTTCTCATGGTTTACTGTTTCATTTTTATTACACAAAAGTGCCATAAAAAGGAAAAATTCTAATCAATACCAATGTCAAAACCTCCACTTTCATCCAACCTTCCATACAAAATTTTCTCAGATGGTCATTCATGTTGTTTAAACTGTTGTAGAGAGAATTTAAGTATCTTCTGATAAAAATTTGAAAGAAAGATTATAAAACAGATGGGTGACAGTAGAAGGGAAAAAACACACACACAGGAAAAATAAAGGACTGTGTGAAACAGAAGCTTTTATTCATGGAAATGTTCACTTCAGCTTTAACTATTTCTAGCCTTTTTAACATGATTAATAGATGCATTTGAAGTTATACTCATTGAACTATTTGTTTAAAAAACAGAAGGTTTTGAAATAATATCTGCAGTTTCTACATAAAATTATTTTGAATTAGAATTGTTATTTGTAATATGAATAATGAGGAAAGGTCAAACCAGGGATACTTCCATTCTTACAGTCAGAAATGATTAACTGAAAGAAACGTAGTGAGCAATTTACATGAATCATTGAACACTTGATTATTTATCTTTATCCAGTTTTGTCCAGACATATTGCTAAATCAGAAACTTTTCCTCTAGAAATAAAGTCTTCCTGATGTGTGTCACATTAAATTAACAGAACTCATTCTATTTAATAAATTTATGTCTAAAAGTGAAAACAAATATGCAGAATTTAAAAATTGTAAGCAATTGATTTTTTTTTTCAAGTTACTGTGCTAAAAATAACTATTTGGGGATGATAGAATGAATATAATCTTTGAAGTAAAACATTTATTGATATTTGTACCCACTAACAAAACACTTCTTTTTCTTTTATTTACAATTTCATATTCAGACAGGATGATTTATTCCCAAAGAATGACATCATCTTAAAAGCAGACGAGACACAGGTGAATGGGCCTAAAGAGTGGTGGTGAGTGGAGTTAAACCCAATTGGCAGCTGATCACCAGTGACGTTCCACAGGGCTCAGTATTGGATCAACTTCTCTTTAATATTTTTACTAATGAACTGGATGAGGATCAGGAGAGAACCAATTCTATGTGTAAGCTGTGGCTAACACTACTACTGGAACCAGGCTGCTTTACTCACAGATGAGTGAGTCTCATTTACTTACTTCTAAAAGTCAGACATCAAGTAGAGAGTCATACACACAGAAAGTTATGAATCAAAAGAATTTTCAAAGATAAAAGAGAAACCGGTGGAATGAATGACTACTATGAGGTAATTATTAAATATATAGATAACCAAGATGATAAATATTTAGAGTTATAGCTGTATAAGAGTAATTTAGCTCCTGGAGATCTGCAAAAATTAGTGGCACCCTTTAAAATGGAGCAAATTTCCAGTTATATGGATACTGCTAGCGAGCATAAATCTCCATTTCACTTTCCAGCAAGCAAAAAATCATTTAGTCTTTGTGTGTCTCCTTTCTTAACTTGTAGAATGGATATAATGACACTTCCCCTCTTTGAAAGAGTTGAAAAATATGCAATGCTATGACCATGGGATTTATAAAATTGATAAAAGTAATATGAAATGCATTAAAAATCTGTATTATTATCTTTCAAATAATTTATGTGTTAAGAAAAGTACTGTAGTATTTAACTCAAAATCAGACCCAGGATATTGCTTCCATGGGAAACTATGTATAGAATGAAATTTTTTACCAGAATAATTTGTCTCTGCTCAGTGTTATTTCTTTTCAAATATTTTGTCTTAATAATATTTCCAAATACCTTGTAAATCTCTTATCTCTGTTGATTTCCAGAAGGAGAAGTAGGGACTTTTGGTGAAAAACTGGAATACATTAATTTGAAAAACCTGAAGTTTGCCTTGACAGCCGTTCTAAGGTTTGTCTTCAGGTCTGCATTTGAAATTCAATTTACTGCCAAAATGACCTCATGTTCTTACTTAATAAAATCATTTATGCTAGCAAAATGTTTCTTCTGCTTTACTGTAGATGCCTAAAGTGACTGTTTCACAAGGTACAGTAAAACCCCATTGTGGTAAATGGATGAGGATTTGGTTGTGACTTTTATTTCCTTTATTAAAAAATATTCGATTATTGAAATTCTATAGTGGCTAGTAAATTTCACACATTCCTGAGCATAGAAAAGTTTCTGCTAACTAGTTGGTATAGGTTAGACTCTTGGGTCCAAATTGTTCTGTGTGATTCTCAGGGAAGAATGAGGCAGAGGAGGCAAAGGTCCCTAGCCTAGGAATGCTAGCTATGTACTAGCAAACAGCTTGCTAAAGCACAGAAGGGTTTCCTATGATACGCAACTATGTTTGGGGTAAAAAAAATCTCAGTACACCATTTGTATAGCTACAGTGGTGCAAAAAAAGCTGAAGCAAGGAGTGGTACAGATCACACTTAACCTGTTCAGGTAGCCTATAATGTTCCTCAGAATGCTAGTATATCTGAGACATTTAAAATGTAGCTCATTAAAATAGCGTTTCTGATTACACATCTTCAAAACACGACGTGTCTTCCCTGGCCTGTGTTCTTTGCTTTCCAACTGTTCTGTGCATTCCATGAAGGTAAATATTACTATTTTCTAAGGGAGGAAAGCAATAACCTGCTAATTACCCCTAGTTGACTTTTGCTGATCTCCACAGCTACTACTGTGAAATTTCTGTTATCCAGGAGAGAAGTCAGAGTTAATTTGCCCATTAGAGAAGACTTTAAGATCTTGAATATGTTTAACGAGAGGCCCAACTTCATGACAGCAGAATTGTTGCTTAAACAAAAAGCAAAACACACTAGGATTATACATGAAATAAAAATCTTCACTCACTTTGTGTATCACCCGGTCTCTATTTCTGTCTTTCAGATTAAGATGGAATCTTTCTCTAGCAATTTAAGAAGCATCTTCCTGCAACAATTCTATTGGCTAAAACAGTCACTGCCTTTCCTATTCCCACTTTTTGTAATAATAAAAAGTCAGGCAAAACATTGAGAGTTTTCCTGTATCGGGGAAACTTCCTGATGTAAAGACATCAGTCTGATCATTGTGAGGTGTCTTGGACTTTCAAGGGATCACATTTTACCTTTGACATCTACTGCCATTATTGCATAATCTAGCATGCTCCTGGGTTTGAACTGCTTACTCCATTGCATTATCCCTAATATCTCTACTATCAGTACAGACGTATTGATTAAACATTATATTTGGCTTCCTGGATTCTTTTCTCTGCTCAGCAGATGGAGGGGAAATGTGGTACACTGAAACCAGGAATAAGATGATAGCTCTTTCCTACTCAAACTCTTCACTTCAGATATTTGTTTGTTGCAGAAAATGGAAAAGATTAAACAGTTCTATACCTTAGAAACTGGCAGAAATATAAAATACACTAAATAAGCGCATATAGTGTGTGCATGCAGCCCAGACAACCAACTGAGTCTTTGGCTTCATCAAGAGCAGCATGGCCAGCAGGGCAAGGGAGGTGACTCTCCCCCTTTACTCTTGTCAGACCCCACCTGGAGTACTGTGTACAGATTTGGACACCCCAACACAAGAAGAACATTGAACTGTTAGACCAAGTCCAGAAGAGGGCCACAAAGATGATCAGAGGGCTGGAGCAGCTCTGCTATGAGGACAGGCTACAAGAGTTGGGGCTCTTCAGCCTGGAAAAGAGAAGGCTTCAAGGAGACCTTATAGTAGCCTTCCAGTATCTGAAGGGAGCCTACAAGAAGGCTGGGGAGGGATTATTTACAAAGTCTTGTAATGACAGGACAAGGGGTAATGGGTTTAAACTGGCAGAGGGCAGATTTAAACTAGATGTTAGGAAGAAGTTCTTTACAGTGAGGGTGGTGAGACACTGGCACAGGTTGCCCAGGAAGGTTGTGGATGCTGCTTCCCTGGAGGTGTTCAATGCCAGGTTGGATGAGTCCTTGAGTGACCTGTTCTAGTGGGAGGTGTCATTTCCTATGGTGGGGAGTTGGAACTAGATGATCTTTGAGGTCGCTTCCAACCTAAACTGTTCTGTGATTCTGTGATTCTATCACAACCAAAATATGTTAAAGGAAGCATTAAAACTATTTAAAAAAAAGAAACAGAAGTCAAGAAAATGTCTAGCAGCAGAACTGTGTACAAATATGAGGTTTAATTAATGGTGAAAAAATGGAAAGTCCTTGTTTCACTTAATACATAGCAATGCTCACTGTAACTAAACGTTAAATATAACAGACAAGCACAAGACTGATGCTCCTACATCTCCCTCCATAATATAAATTCTCCCTATCTCAAAATACAAGAAAAATGTAATATTCAAGTGATCTATTTCAAAGAAATTATAGGTTTGTGTTCATAATTTCTGATATTACATCATTTATTGGCAGTGAAACCTGCTGAGGCAAAGAAATAGGAGTTAAAAAACCCCAAACAACCAGAAAAAAAAAAAACAAACACAACTGAAAACAATTAGGGTATTTATTCACTATATCCAAAATAGTCAGACTTGTGACATTTCCCATGACATTTTTCAAACTGATATTAAACTATAAATGCAATTGGAAGATTAATGTATGAACATTTACATCTATCTGCTAATTTTTACCCAAGTTGTTGTCTGAAATCATAAAATCATTGAATGATTTTGATTGGGAAAGACTTTTAAGATCATCTAGTCAATCATTAAGTTTATCAAGCCTGATTCTAAACTACATCTCTTATCACCACATGTATGCATCTTCCAAGCACCTCCAAGGATAACGATTCATCTGCCTTCCTTGAGAGCCTGTTCCAGTATTTGATAACCCTTTCAATAAAGAAGTTTTCTCTAATATCCAATCTAAACCTTCCCTGATGCAACCTGAGGCCATTTCCTCTCATCCTATTGCTTGTTAATAGGCAGAACTCACCTTGTTCCAACTTCCTTATCAACTGCTGGTTGTTATCAGGATGTGTGACCAGACACCCTTCTAGTCTGTTTAGTCACGGCACTAGTTATGTTCTTTTGTCTCGTTGACTTAAGGATGGTATAGGATAGGATTCAGAAGAACTAACTGAAAAAGCTTTTTTAAACTGCTCACTCCAGTTAAACTTTACAAAATTCTGTGGAGTGTTACTCTAATATTATGCAATAATGATGTCAGTTTACTCACATCTTTAAAGCCTGTGCTTGCCTACATTTTTTTGTTCCTTTCAAGGGCTTTCTTCTTTTAAGAGATATATGATATGAAGTTCTGTCAATGCATCAAATAGAATAACTCTATGCAGGAAAATATGTTTCAGCATTAGTTCTCTCTAGTCTATGTTGTTTATAAGGAAAGACAGTTCATATATTGCTTGTTATTAATATCCAAGTGTGCTGAATAGCAAAGAAGGAAACTTTTCACTCACAGAAACCTTTTATCTTGACTCAGCTGAAAGTTAATATACTATAGTCTCAGTTAATAGATGATCAAAGACATAACCTAGTGTGAGGATTAAAGAGAGTTCTGCTGTGACCATCTTCATATATTCTGCACAGCAAGGTATTAATGCAAGCCAAGATAAGTCCAAAAAGCCAATATTGATTTTAAAAATGAAACCATCTTTTCATCTGAAATAGGTGAATATGACAAAATGTCACCATGCACTTGAGAAACAACAATGAAAAGATAACAGCAGGAAATTAATTAGTTTGCAGAAAAAGTTAGAATTTATTATATCAGATTCTGATCTAGAAAGCTATTCCTAGTCAGCAAAACACTTTAAAGTGTATTTAACTACAAAAATATTCATAAGTTCCATGAAATTTGATGGGCTATAACACATTCTTAAACTTTAATATTAAAGCAATAGTTAATGTCTAATATTGTTCTTGCTAAACTTCATAGATTTCAGCATGGACTTCAAAGGAAGGACTGCACTGCTTGATTCTTCCTTATAGCTTCCTGTATAAAGCTGGTGTGCCTTTACTATTTATACTTAGTTTTATTCTTGTTATTTTTGTTATTTGAATAGGAAGACAAAGTATTATTGCAATATTTTGTTGCCTTTGTTTAGTTCCAAATATTAAGCTTTAAAAAAATAAGGACTGAGAAGTATATGATATTTAATGTGGAATATATATAATGGCTTATTAGAAGTTTTTAAATAAAAGCCTCCAATTTTTTCTGTGCTAAGAATTATTTTCTTCTTTAGGTGCTTTACAAAGATTTCTGACCAATTTTTAGGTAAAAATGTGTGTATTTTTTTAATAAACTAGACTATCAAATGCTTCCTCTTGATGCATATATCAAGGACAGATAATTGATTATGTATATTTTAGAGGAAATGCACTCTAGAAATAATTATTGTAAGGAAATACTGCTGTGTAAGGAAAGCAGAGAAATCAGATTGGAATCTCAAGGGGATGATGTTATGAAGAAGCTAACATGAGGCAGTTAGACTGTGGGTGGATTTACAAGCAGCACTGACTCTGTGTGTGCTCTTATATCATGGCAAATGAGACAATATTTGAAGCAGAGAACTCCTCAACGTAAATGTGATATGCTGCCTTTCATTACTGAAGAAGATAAGCACATAAACAGGCAACAATTTTGAAGTATCTGGCACACTGAAAATACTTAGAAAACTTAATTTTATTTTCAATTACTTGATCACAAAATCATCTTCCAAGTATTGAATGTCAAAGATTTATAGTCTAAAGAATTCAGGTCTTCCAGCCATATTCAACTGACTAACAAAAATGTTCGAGAACAAGAAGATCTTGATGCAGTTTTAATTATACTTTTTATATTAATGCATTATGCATATAAATATGTGCATATGTGTATTATGTAACATTTGTATGACTTATGCTGTATTATAATATTATGAAGCATAAGATTAAACAAGTAGGAAAATAACTGCAGTGGCATTTCTGTTTATAAATACACATATAAAACTGCTGTAGGGCCAGGCCCAAGGAGTGGTAGTAAATGGAGTGAAATCCAACTGGCGACCAATCACCAGTGGTGCTCCCAAGGGCTGGTTCTTTTTCATGTCTTTACCAGCGATCTGGACAACAGTATTGAGTGCATCCTTGGTAAGTTTGCAGATGACACTAAGATGGGAAGGACTGTTTATATTGGATATTACAGGAAAATTCTTGGCTGAAAGGGTTATCAAACACTGGAATAGGCTCCCAGAGAGGTGACTGAATCACCATCCCTGAAGACACTCTGAAAGATGAGTAGACGTTGGTGCCAAAGGATAGAGTTTATCACCAGACTTGCTAGACTTAGATAATGATTGGACTCGGTGGTCTTGAAGTGGTCTTAAAGTGATCTTTTCCACCCAAAATGATTCTGTGTTTCTGTAATTCTATTATTCAGTAGTGACAGATTCAATATTCTAGTAAAATAGGCAAAACTAATACCAGTCAATTACACCAAAGAACATAGCCACAAACCAGACTGTTAGACTACCTTTGTGATACGGCAAGATTTTAGGATAAAGTGTAAAAATTACTGGAATTATGACAAACTGTTGGACCAAGTTTCACATATGCTTGAATTCCTTTCTACATAAGATGACACACTTGCCAGAGATCACCAAGGGAAAGCAGAGTATGGAACATGTTTAAACTTTATATGCCAGGCTGCTGAAATGGGACACCTGCTGACAGGAAAAGCAGGGTATCATTCAGTCCAATAACCATCCCCAATGCTTTTGCATAGAAGATACCTGGTTCCATTTTTTTCAAAAAATCATTCCTATAAGACTAAGTTTTCATTTTATATTGTCCCAATTGGTTACTTGATTGTAGCCTCCACTTTCTGCATCAATCTTTGTTATTTCTGTTATTTCTTTTCAGTTTTTCATTTCCCTACTCTTTTTACCCACATTTACAGAAATTGTAAGATGAATCAATGGGCTTAGGTAATCAGAGCAGAAAAATTAAGTACCTAGAAATGGTTTATTGCCAATTTTTTCCTCTTTGGATAAAGGTTTTAGGCTGCAGAATTCTAGACCTTTTATGTCTTTAATCTTTTGTTCTGTTTTGTTTGCAGACATGTAGATTGAAATAATGAAAAAGTATAATAGATCTGACTTATGTGGCATACATGTTGACTGAGACTTCCTAGGCTTCTCTTCTCACAGAATTCAAACTGTTCAGAGTTCTCACTATATTGTATAATAAACCTTTTGTATTGTAAGACTCATTAAATCTATTATATATAATTTTATCATTCCAAGAAACATTTACAGTTTTACTTAGTTACCTTGTTTTGATTTGGTTTCCAATAAACAAGCAGACAAAAGCATCGGTTGTAGACTTGAACGGGACATTAGAATTTCCAGCTTAAAATGCTACCAAATTTGCTCTAATGCAAATTAGGACCTGAATTTGAAAAAAAAGAAATCAATTTAAAATACCTAGTGTCTTTATTTGCTACCTCTGTTCTGCTGTTGCAATATGATATTGTTGAATAGTAAACATGGATATGTTTTCATGAATTATTCTTTAATAATAATACTATTATCACATCTTGCAATATTATGAACCAATAATGTTGTGGATATGGGAAAAGAAAAAAGGAATAAATTATTCTGGTATGTACTTAACATTGACAAATAGTGTCTTTCTGAAAAGATGATCTCAAAAATTCATGTTAACTTACAAAATTTTGTCTCACATTCAAAGCTGGACTTTATATCTTTTTATATCTTTGTATATCTTTTAAATCTCAAGTGAGGGACACAAACTGTATACTAAATGCAACACATATTAACTTAAAGTTTCTGTTGTAAAGGCCAAATTTTGTTGCTAGGAGTTGGATGATTTGAAACAATTTGAAGGCAATGTATCTTTCCTGTGGCAAAGATATTCACTTTATATTACCAAGGTACAACTGACTACCCTGAAGTACTGTTCAAAAGTCTTCTAAGTGATCAGCATCTGCAGTCACGCAGGAGTCTGCTGTACTTTGTTAACTCTGATTGAAGGAGTGGTAAAAACAATTCCTATTTTGTAGACACCTATCAAATAAAGATATTTTCCATGTAATTATGAAGTAAAATTTAGTGATGAAATTAGAATTTCGACTACTTTCTTTTGCATTACCAATGCAATTCCAGCATTATTTGGAGTATAGGGTGGAGTTACACTGACATGTGACTGATGAGGTGGAAGTATGAGCATGAGAGCCATTGAACATTGAATTTTCATAATATATCATCATTATGAAACACCTGTGCTGAAGGACATTGTGCTGATAAACGGAAAATCTCTTTTCTGTAGTTGACAGAGTTTTCATTTTGCTCTGCAGTGTTCAGAAAGGAGGACACCAGTCTTTGCTAGATAGAGTATTTGTAGACTACATAAAAGTCTCTAAGTTATTGAACTGAAAAAGAGTCACTTCAGAAGACATTTTTTAATGACTTTGCAGTTTTAATCTTCTACCTGTCTGAAAGATTAAAGCACTGAAGGTATCAAAAAGAAGTTATTAATTATATAAATGGGACAAAGTGCATTCTCAGAAAATTTCTAGATGATAAAAAGTTGCTAAAGGTTATTGATACAATACATGGTTGTGCTGACATTTGGAAGGACCTGTAGAGGACAGGTTGGAGAGATGGGCCACCAGGAACCTCAGAAACTTTAAGAAAGGGAAATTTGAAGTCTTGCAACAAGTTAGTATTAATCTCATATTCCCATACAAGTTGTAGGTCACCTGACTGTAAAGCATATTTGTAGAAAAAGACTTGGTGGTCCTCATGGACGCTAAATTTAACATGACATAGAAATATGCCCTTTCAGCAAAGAAAGCCAACATCCTCCCAGGCTGCCTTAGTTAGAGAATTATCCTTCCCCTCTACTCAGCCCTAATAAACCGGATTCTGAAGTGTCATTTCTGTTGCTGGGCTCCCTAGTATGGGAGTGGAGCATCTCTTACAGTAAGACAAGCTGAGAGGTGATGCAGTCCAGCCTAGAGGAGAAAAGGCTCTGTAAGGATTTTACCAGCATGTATAAATGTTTGGGACTCAAATGACTGGGTTCTGAACAACCTGACCAGTTGGGCGTGCCCCTGCTTACTGCAGGGAAGTTGAAGTAGATGACATCTAGAGGTCCCTTCCAACACAGTACATTATATGATTCAATGAAATTCCTGATGAGAGGAGAAAAGAAGACAAAATCGGACTCTGGCAGTGTTGTGGTAGGCCTGAATAGGTCAAAATAGGCCTGAACGTGTCCTGTTTTGCCCAGACATGTTTTTCTGCTCTCCCTCCTTCTGCAACCGCTGGAAAGAGGACAAAGAACCTGGAGCCATTGAGGCTTGCCCAGACTTGTTTTGCTTCTGTTTGCATCCTGTGGATAACAAGTTACATACACTTGGCTTGTGCCTGCCTCATGCAAGGTCTATGTTTTCTCAAAACTGGGTAAAATTAATCCTATGGCTTCACCTAATATGGTCACACTTGGGTAACTGCCGACTGGCTATTCTGTGTCCGAAGGCCCATTAGTCTCAGACTGTATTGGTAAAAAGAGATGAGCAGGTAACACAACGTGCTCTGCCATTGTATTTGTGCCTGCTGCTGCCTGCTGCCATTGCTCTCTCCTTCTGGCAGTAATTCTGCCATTGCCTTCTGCAGAATTATGCTATGTTAAGCTCTAAGTTAGCCCTGCTGCATAATAGCAAACCCTAACACTTTTGACTCGTCTACCTGGAAACTGACTGCTTCAAATTTACCAGGAATAGGCAGAATTACCTTCATGCATTAGGCCTGCATAAGCCAGCTTGACATCCGTGCTAAGACTGCACATCTACCAAGACATCCTGCCAAGACCTGAAAGTCCTCCTACCAAGACAGGAAGTCCTGGAAGGGACACACAGATCGTTCAGAGGAATCAGGACCAGGTCAGAGATCATCTGTCTTTCTCCTGCAGTCTGTAAAGCCTGGGAAGAATCAGAAGCCACAGCAGCTAACAAGGTATCAACAGAACTCCCTGAAAGTGTTTGAGTACTGTCTGATGCTGTAGCTAGCTCCAAGAGTTGGGAGCTAATTCTGTGAGTAAATACTCAAAAGCCTCAAAGCAAAGCCTTTAACAAAACTCTGTAATTGAATCTAATTGAATCCTATTGTGCTGGTTTGATGCTAATTGGAATATTTTAATAGAGAAAATTACACTGCCTTAAGCGGAAAGGAGATCCTTGAGTTCATCTAGTGGACAAGTAGTATAATTGACCACAAGAACTTCTCTGCCAGTTCAACTGAGTTAAATGTTGTATTTTTGCTAGTTATTTCTAGATTGTTTTTCCCTTTATCCTTTTTGTAATGCTTTTCATGACCATTGCAAAGAACCTGCTATTGTTATTAAAATAATTGACAGGGGCAAGAGTCCTGAATATAAAAATTAATAAACAATATTAATTTAAAAAGCAAACAAACCACCTTGCAATCTATTAATTACCCCTCCATTACAGGCAGTGGACCAAAAATAAGAAAAACCTTTTCTACTGTTAGGTTTGTTGCACGCAGAAACATGTTACCCAGAGAAGTTGTGGATGCCCTCTCCCTAGAAACTTTCAATGTCAGGCTCTGACAAGCATTTGCTGGGGCTCTGAGCAGCCCAATTTAGCTGAAGATGTCCTGCTCATTGCAGAGAGTTGGAACTATATGATTTTCCAGGTCCCTTCCAGCACACCATTCTATACTTTTATGATCCTATAGAACAACAGAACAGTTTGCCTAGAATGAACATGGAGTCTATCCCTGAAGATATTGAAAAGCCAAGTGTACATGGTCAAAAACCAGCTCTGCACATGGTCCTTGGCAACCTTTTATACTTGGTCCTGGTTTGAGCAGGTATGTAGGGCTAGACAATCTCCAGAGGTCCAAAGAGCATTACCTGTCTTATCATTGTCATCAGGAATTGGGACCCCCTTGCCTTCAAGGACTTTGAGTAGAACTCATTCTAACATCTTAGCATGAGTCTGCAGCGGCCTAGCCCATAATAAGTAACTCATTAAGTTGCTGTTCCCACATAATGGAATCTGGTACAGAGGGAAGACTTCATGGGAAGAAACAGGCCTGGTACCAATGGTCCATACTTGCTACCTATGATGGACCATTCCACTGTTTAGGACCATTGTCTCAGAAACATAGAATGGACTTACTGTCATGAGAGACCAATGTTTTGGTGTTGCTAAGGAAACCATGGACTCAAGTGAACTTTGCTCGTTATAGTATCATTATAATACCAAAACACATCTCCTGGCCTCAGGGTACCAGCCTCCAAGGCAGGCCACGCCTTGAGCCTGTCTCAAGCCCAAACCACACCTTGGTCTCTCCTCCTTGAGCATGCATGCAAACCTTACATCGCAGGGGCGCAAGGGGTGGAGGGAGGGGAGTTCGGTCATTGGCAGGTGAAAAGTATAATATAAAAGGATGTCTCCCTAGCAACAAATCAGAGCTTAGGAGATCAAGAGCCACCAGAGCAGCAAGAGCTCAGGAGCTCAAGAAGACCAAGAGCTCCAAGAGTTTCTGCTTGAGCTCTCAACTTCACCTCTACACTTCATTGCGACAGAAGACGTCTCTTTCAACAACAAGAAGAAAGAAGGATACATCAGCAAGAAGAACCAGAGGACCAGCAGGACTGGCCTTTGGGACCCTTACATTGTTGGTAGCTATAGGACCTCTTACCCTTTCCTCTCTTCACTTTTCCCATTTCTCTTCTCACTCTTCTCTATTTCTTATGGCCAAACAATAAAGTTTCACTGTTGATTGAAGTAAACCCCCTTGGTGTAAGTCACCTGTGTTTTGCACTTTGAGATCACACTAGTGAACCACCATGAGCCCACTGTTCAGATTGTGACACCATCCAACCTCAGTTCTTTCATGATTGTAAATAAAATAACCTGATGTCTCAGTATTACCTGACTCCATTTTCCTGTTTGAGGTTTATACAGTATTTAAGTGGAATTAAATATTGTCTGCAACTGTACATGTTGGAAAGAATAATGCAAAATACTGTATTTTCTCTGAGGTACAGTCCACAAAGTATGAAACCTGGGGGAAAAATAAAATTACAATCTAAATAAACATGTCCATTCTTCAATGGTTTTTGTATCTGAATATGCAAGACTATATCCTATTTGGGTACCATTGCAATCAAGAAACTATACAACTTCTTCAATGTTATGATATTTGTTGTCCCATATCAGCAGAGTCCCGTAGTGAAGATCACCTATTCTTTTGATTCTGTCATTGACAGATATTTCTGCATTAATTTAAAATATTGTTCTCTAGACTGAAAAAAAGTGGAGCTGTTGCTTCATAGGCAGCATCTTCCTGATCAGTCCATCAGTAAAAATTACATATAACTTACTTTGGAGACACTTAGAAAATAATTTCTAAAAGTCATTTCTTTCAAGCACTGGAAAATAGATACAGAATACCCTTTCTTGAATATCAGAATGTTGTAACTCAGAAACAAGGCACACACAGTTACAGTACAAGAAGGACAACGGTTCAGTTGCTATTTTGTGTACTCCCTATGCTCAAGTAATTTTGATTGATGGGCTGATCAGGAAACCACCAAAGAGTCATAACTGTAAGGGCAACAGAACAAAAATCCCCAAAACATTTCATATGTCTTCACCTATAGTGTTTAGCTTTTAAGGATAACTATAGCATTGGACAGAGGAGAGTGAAAAGATTGCCTAGTTTAGCACTGTGTATATACTGAGAAAGCAGGACAGTAATTGTATATGAGATTAAAATATTGCAATTACATATAAAATACTAAAATATTATACACCTTTTCAGCATAGAATTCAAATGACAACCACTAGCACAGAAACAGATGACTAAAAATATCCACCATACTCTAGTACTTAATTAATCAGTGCCAGACTTTTTTTCCATTTCATTTGTTGTTCAGAATGTCTACCACTATTTCTCTAGAACAAGTATATTATAAATTTGCTTCTTTATGTTCAAGATACAGCTCTATCATAATGAAAGATATCTTAATTGTTTGGATTTTTTTTTTTTATTTAGTTTGTTATGAAGGAAGAATTATTCACTTTTCACAGCTGTTTTTAAGATTTCCATTGTCAAAGAACAAAATACTTCTCAAACTTCCTAATAGCTTGTGAGTTAATATAAAAACATCCTACAAATGTATTGAGGTTGTCTTTCAAATAGAAGCAGGGTCCTAATGTGAGAGACTCTGGATGTAATTTTTAAAATACTAAGCTCTTCTGAGTACAATTTTCCTATTTACATCATAAGAAGGAAGAAGGGTATACTTTGTGACTATTTCTGATGTGTTCAGTGTCACAGCAGCACTTTCATCAGAGGCAACAACTAATTCCAGTTTCCTGCTAAGAATCAGTAGAAAGGTGAGAAGCAGTCCCTGTTCAGCTTGCTCAATAGACTGGCAAAATATACAAAACTCCTCCAGAAAGTCTGCCAGATGTGTTTAACTCCTTTCAGGTTAAAGTGATCCTAGGAGCCAAGTCTTTCTGGAAGAATAGTGCTCTAATGACTAGATATTTATTAAAAGATTCAGAGTTGTAGGATCCAGTATCCTGAGTGAATAAAAATGCCTACTATTTATCACTGAGAGAAACTTTTTCCTTCCAGGGAGTGGCAGTAGGCCACCTGTACTTCTAGATAGCTGCCAAATTATTATGGATTTCTGAGGATTCTTCTCCTGATTTGAAGAGCTAATTTGATTCCTTATAAATTACTTTTCTGGGTCACTTTCTTCACAGTTTGACTGAGAAGGAAACTTACTATCTTTCCTTCATTTGTCGTAGTCTTGTAAGCCATTTGTGCCCTGTGACTTGTAAATGCCAACAAAGTAATTCTGTAGTTTTGTGCAAGCCCTTCACTACACTGAGCGAAACTTCTCTGAAATCACTATTCTGCTACAGTAGAATCCATTGCTATAAACAAATAACATCATACTTCATATGGTCAGGAGTGATTTTAATGTTAAAAATATTAAGAAAAAAAAATTAAAAAGAAAAGTAAAGTTAACTGCATTTGGTGTTATTTCTTTTGCAGAAAAGGTGTTGATTGATAGTTTCCTGATTGTGATTTTTGCAGTTTAAACACCTCATTCACTCAGAATAGGTTTATAGGCTTAACTGAAATTACTTTTTTTGCTGTAGCAGAGACTCAGCATATTTTACAACTGATTCTCAATAAAAGCTCAGAACACAGCTCATCCACATGCCACATTTCACAGTGTTTACCTCATTAGTGCCAGTGGAGAAAACCCAGGAGCCAAGGCATTTTCAATGTACTACTTCAATAACTTTACACAAACAGATTTTTTATTGGTAAAACATGTAGAATTAATGCATGTTGATAGGTGAAATATATCATTATATGCTTTGCTCACTGTTCCTTCTTTGTTATCCTAATGAGCTAACTTCTAGGTGACTTTGCCATTACACAAACAATTCTAACGTCACAGCTTTGTGTGACTCTCTAGCATGACAAGCTGATTCTGCTGATGGGAAGGGAGAAGAAAGATTAATCATGTACCAAAAGATGTTGACAGAATCATTCCCACTTGGTATGAAGGTTATTTGAAAAACAGAATTTTTATCTCTTGGCTCAGTCAACCCACTGCTCTTCAGTTTATAACAGTCAAGCCCAGTCCTGCTAAACACATACTCCACTTCTGCTGACTTCAATGTTCAGCATTTTTCAGGATCAAAAATCAAAGTAGCAGAATTAAATATTAAATCCCACACAAAATAATTTTTTTCCCTTGTATTTCTTTTACCTTTTTCTTTTCTGTTTTGTTGGGGTTTTTTTTTTTGTTTGTTTGTTTGTGTTTTGGTTGGTTGGTTGGTTTGGTTTTTTGGTGGTGGTTTGTTTTTTGTTGTTTTTTCCCTCTCTTCATTTTTGGTTTGTTTTTTTTTAATTTTTTCTGGCTTCCAACAAGGATTAAATATATTTGAACCCATTACTCAGCTCATACTTTCACATTTCATATAAAAATTAACCCAAGAGTGACATTTACTAAACATGCACAGATAATAATGTAGATACGTCCTTGCTAAATAATGCACTAAAATTGCACTGGTTGAGTAGACTGAGGAAGAACACAATTCACTTCTGATTTAGACAAATAAACAGTCATTCAGACAAGTTTGTTCATTGAAAAGGACTGAAATCTTCAAAATCATATCCTTTGTGGTATTCTCACACAGTGTCCTCAGCTTTTTCAGCTTTGCCAGCTGACTGAAATGAGCATGTCTTCATCTAATTTCCAATAATGCTAATTTAAAAAATGGATAAAATAGTTAAAAACATAAAGAAATCTTTCTCTTTTTTCTGCCTGACATAATTTAACATCTGTCTTATAGGATGATGCCTTTACCATACTACCTTTCACCAATGATCAAGTTCCCTTAGATCTGTGCTTTCTCAACTGATGACTGAAAATATAAAGAATTAACATATCAGTACAGAACATGCATGTTTTCTTTTACATTTAAGCTATAATGATTCCTAACTATTACCTCTTCATTTTTAAAATAAGTGGTTGAATGGGAGTCACTACAGAAAGTAACATGATATACCGTAGAAGCACATTTAGGTGATCTCTGCTTCTGATGTTACTGCAGTAAAAGAAGGAAAGTGGGAAAGATCATGCAATCTCTAGAATAGTTGTTATCAGATACAGAAAAGTTCAAGAGACTTTGTTTTGAAACAATGGAAGAGAAAAGCAGTGAAGAGTATTTAGGGCTGTTCTGCATTAAATCACACATGAATACTCTAGTCAACAAAACTAGCAACCTATCACAGAGCTTATAAAATAATTTTTAAAAATCTTTAATAATTTTTTATGATAGAGAAACCATAATGACTGTATCTGTTCCTATGCTTTTAACTCCTTATCCTCCAGCTTCAATATTTTTAAACACCCTTATTTTTTCTTTCTTTACTCTTCCTCTAAGTTTTGTAAAGAAATTAGAACTATTTGAATACACTTACAGTTTGTTGAGAAAGTCTTTGAGTTTCCTTTTCAAAGAACAGATTTTTCAAATAAAGGATACTGACTAGAGAGAACATTTAATTTCACCAGATCTATGTTTCATCTCAAAAAACAATGATGGAGAGTAGGGGCAAAGTTCTCCCATGAGCAAGCAAGATGTTACGAGATCATTCCATCTTCTTCAGAAATATCTATTGTAGCCACTGCCAAACTTCATAAAAGTGAGTCTGAGTCAGTTTAGAATTTTTCTCAAGGCCATCCTAATTCTAATATTAAAAGGCATATAAGTTGTAGGTTGTACTAAGTTTTTGCTAAACTTAATTCAAACCTACATGCAGAACTTTGTAGTGTTCTCTGAATTATCAAAAACCACTATTTGGCTGCAGAATAGCATGATTGTTTAGGTAATATTGAAATTATGAAGAAGTAATTAACAGCTTATTATGTTAGGAAAAAAATTAATAACTTAAATATTAGATTTTCTGTGATAGAATTCTGAAGAGATTTTTCAAAGCAGTAATTTCCCTAATGACATAAACCAGTCGTTGCTTTTATTTTAATTTTCAGTGCAATTTACAGAATTAATACTTAGAGAGTTGTTGTCAATGGGGTAGAGTCTAATTGCAGGCCTATAACTAGTGGAGTCCCTTAAGGATCAGTTCTGGGACCAGTACTATTCAATATATTCATCAGTGATCTGGATGAGGAAATAGAGCACACTGTGAGCAAGTTTGCTGATGACACCAAACTGGATGGAGTGGCTGACACACCAGAAGGTCGTGCTGCCATTCAGTAAGACTTAGGCAGGCTGGAGAGTTTGGCAGGGAGAAACTTAATGAAGTTCAGCAAGAGCAAGCATAGAGACTTTCACGTGGGAAAGAACACTCCCAGGTGTCAGTATAGGTTGGAGACTGCCTTGCTGGAGAGCAGCAAAGTGGAAAAGGACCTGAGGATCCTAGTGGATGGAAGGATGACCATGGGCCAGCAATGTGCTTTAGTGGCCAAGAAGGCCTATAGAATCATAGAATCATAGAATGGTAAGGTTGGAAGGGACCTCAAGGATCATCTAGTTCCAACCCCCTGCCATAGGCAGGGACACCTCCCACTAGTACAGGTCACTCAAGGCCTCATCCAATCTGGCCTTGAACACATCCAGGGAGGGAGCATCCACAACCTCCCTGGGCAACCTGTTCCAGTGCCTCACCACCCTCACTGGAAAGAACTTTCTCCTAACATCCAGTCTAAATCTCCCCTCTGCCAGTTTAAGCCCATTGCCCCTATGCCATTCTGGGGTGTAATAGAAGGGCTGTGGTTAGCAGGTCCAAGACAGATTCTTCTTCCCCTCTACTCTGCCCTAATAAGGCCACATCTGGAATACTGTGTCCAGTTCTGGGCCCCTCAGTTCAAAAAGGACAGGGAACTGCTTGACAGAGTCCAGCACAGAGCCACAAAAATGATTGAGTGGAACATCTTCCTTATGGGGAGACACTGCAAGAGCTGTGTAAACTACTTGTAAGGATACATAAAACATCATAATCTATTTTTTCAATGCTTCTCATAAGGACATCAGTCAAATAGCATTTGTTTGTTCAGAGAATCTACGAAATAAAACTGTTTATACATATTTAAAAAAAAAAAAACAAACAGATTGTTTGTGTGTGCTGTTTAGGCAACTTTTGAAATTGGTAATCAAAATGCATCCTGTCTGCAAAGGTCATCAGACTGTGCCATATGGTTCTGAGGACTTCCCTGTACAACTAATTGCATGAAGCTTGAGGAACTTACAGGAGAGAGTTAAAAATATAAACTGTATTCTTGTGAGGTGATCATTGTTGGTGAGGTATCATCGAATTGGGCAAAATTGTTATTAAAAAGTATAATACCTATTTACCTAACAAAGATTACAACTTTTTTGATTAAATCAACCATGAGACCTTTTTTTTTTCTCTTTTTGTCCAAATCTTTCTTTCTCTCTAGTTTAAATTGCTAACTAAGAATACTCTTCTACTTCAAATGCAAGGTACTCTAACAATTCTTAAAAATGTGATACTCCAAAGTAAATAATCCTTGAAATTTTCCAAATACCCTACTAACAGGATAGATGTTGAAAGAAATCTAGAAACTTTGAATCAAACAACTGTTCCTTTTTTTTTCCTCTTAATACTTAGTCTTATTAAATCTTTCTTCTTTCTCAAAGTAAAAATGTCAGTATTTTTCATTTTGTTGAATCCTTTTTAAGCCTATAATTTTAATTCGTTGCCTTTTTTTGTCCCTAATATATTGCTATGGATACTGAAGATAATCTGGGAGGATATTAACTCTGATTCAGAATTTGTAGTGTTCCTAACAGTCTCTGTATCCATAAAGGAAATGACCTCAAAGATCACCAAGTTCCAACCCCCCGTGCCATGAGCAGGGACACCTCCCACTAGAACAAGTCACTCAAAGCCTTTTTCAGCCTAGTCTTAAACACTTCCAGGAATGATGCACCCACAACTTTTCTGGGCAACCTGTTCCTGTGTCTTGCAACCCTCATAGAAAAGAGCTTAAAATCATTTCCCCTTGTCCTGTCAACTTATGACCTTATAAAATGTCCCTCTGCAGCTTTTGTGCAGCCCCCCTTCAGATACTGGAAGGCTGCTGTAAGATCTCCCTGGAACCTTCTCTTCTGTATGGTTTGAAAGACCCAGCTTCTCCACAGCTCCAGCCCTGTGATCATCTTTGTGGCCCTCTCCAACAGACCTCCATCAACCCCATATCTCTCCATTTCTTTAGCATTCTTGTGGAAAACAATTATGAACTACAAAAAAAAAGTTTTTAAAATTGTCTGTATTTGGATTCAAATGGTGGCATTATGATATATCCATTATACTCTGCTTGAAATTCCTCAGGCCTCTCAGTATGGACTCTCAGACCTGTAGAGAGGAAAAACCTATATGAATCTGTGAAATTATTACCCTTCATGGAGAATGCACCCTGCATGTGCCAAAATGTCCTCATCTTTGAGACTATTCCAAATATAGGAACACTTATTCAGGAATGCAGGTGAACTGGGAGAAACCGCTACAGGCATAGGCTAGTAAGGAAACATAATGGTACAAGTTAAATAAAGTTAGATATCAGAGCAGTGCTTCTAGCCTTGTAATATCTGAATAACTCCAACTGGTAATTTGTTGATGCCAACTGTTGTCTGAGTAGATAAAATGCTAGTGAAATTTCTCAGATGAAGGCAAATGACATTGCTGTCATTGTTCGAGGCTTTAAACCATGCCCAAGTCCTCATCAGTTAGAATGGTTTACTTTCCAACAATACACACTGTCTATTAAGCTTAGAAGTATTAACAAAACCCTGCAGAAAATGTTGTTTAAAACTCTAGTGTAAATGGCCACACAAGCCAGCTTTGCATTTTAGAAGATGTAGAAGTTTTGGAAGGAAGGGCATTGAAATAAAGAAATGAAAGGTGTTTACCTTTAAACATAAAGAGTAAATTTTTTTCTATTACTTCACCAAAAAAAAATTGATTCTGATGTGATTGGGGTTATGAAGAGCCAGGAGTTAGAAAAGGATTATGTTATGATCAATAAAAAATTGAAATGGTTTGTATATCAACACCTCATTAAACTCAGGAATCCTCATGCCTGTTTCGTTGGCATCTTTATGCTTTGGAGTTAAGATTCAGTGGCAGTGCAATGACACTGTTCCAAAATTCTGCTGCCTTTTGCATGGGACTGTTGAATGAAACATTATATTCATTTGCTATAGTAGTCTCATTAGGTAAAGCCCAATAGCATTTCAATAAATCATATTACAAACAAATTTTGCTGTAATTTTTGTAACACTCCATTGAATAAATGTTTGCACTGAAAGCAGAATTGCAGTAAGTTACTAGTCTGACAACAAATCCACATTATTTTTGCTAACTTAATGGTGCTGGTTATGGCTGAAACTTAATTCTATCTGAACATCATTTTAGTACCCACTATATCACTATTAAAATTAAAAAAAAAAAATTACTGTGAACCTTAACAAATAAAAAGGAGAGCTCTTAAGTAATGAGTTTATAGTTACATGTTAAGTTATACATTAAAATTGTAATTTATTATTACTCCAAGTGGCAAACAAAAACATTAAAAGTAAAAAGAACTCAATCACAGTCGGTTTGTATTATATGATACTTTTTTTTTTAAAGGCTGTGCAGGCTTGACAGATTTGTTCTCTGGTCCCAGTTGCTGACTGTATGGAATAATTTTAGCTGTTGGCTTTGCCTCAGGAAAAGTATTTTGACAGATAAGTCTGAAAATTCATAATTTTTAGTTACCACAGACTATGTATTTTAACAGTCATATAGGCAAGATCAAAATAGGGTTAGACTTGTAATGTTAAAAGTTATTTTTAAAGTTATTTTCCAACAGGAAGGTTCTTAACTGGTCGTCACCTTGATAGAGTTCCTGGAAAAGTTGCATTATGATTCTTGTTCAAGAGAGATAAACACTGGCATCTAATTAGTGACTTAGTATGATTCTGAAGTATAAAAGTTTGTATTGCAATTAAATGAAATCAACTTTGTAGCTTCCTTACATTTTCCATGTATTTTTTAAATTAAAAACAAATATTACATTTTCAAGGCAGACCATTTTCTTCTTTAAATATTCAAATTTCTATGATGATTTGTTTGTTTGTTTGCTCTGGTTTCTTTTTATATAAGTAAAACATAAATTGTTCTATCCACATTAGAAGAAGTACCAAATAATTCATGATTCACTGAAAAGATACTATCGATTTTACATTTTTTGCATTTTCCTTAATATCTCCACCATCTGCTGCCCTACATTTAACCTCAAGTCATATGCAATTGCCTATTAAACTGTAAAAAAAAAATTAGCAGCATTAGAAGTAGGAATTTAAGATTACAAAAACATTCAATATTATTTTTCTTGAAAATAATTGCAATGAGGAAAAAAAATAAGATCCGAGTCATGTAGCTTCAGTTTTATTTCTTAATTTTTTTAGACAGTATAAAGCAACTTTTCTTCGTTAAAAGTCTCCAGGCCACTCTTATGCGTATCTTAATAACTATCTGTACTACAATGCCTATTAACCATTTCACAGTACTAAAATAATAATTACACCAGGCCTTACTAAGAATTTTTTTATCCACTTTGCATTCATCTTCCCATAATTTCCTCTCCCCTTTCTTATCACTCACTGTATGTTTAGATACAAGGCCATTCATGTACAGTCAATCTTTATTTTTAAATCTATATAACCAGTGTCAGCATGGCTAACTGAAAGCATTAGGCAATACAAACAACACATATAATCAATGATCATTTCTTGCTGGTCAGTTGGTTGCTTTTAATGGAAAGTCATTTTCAGTCTCTGAGTTAAGTTCTTATTAGTTTAGACAAATATTATATTTTAATGAGAGAACTTTGAAAATTATAGAAAATTAAATTTTACCCTTGAACTGAGATGCCTCTTTCTTGTTTCTGTTTACCACACTGTTTTTCACTGTTACGACTGCCAAAAAATACATCACCAACTTTGGCACAGGAAACCTGGGAAGTGTTTTACCACTTAGTTGTCTTTGCTGGAGAGAAATCTTCCATGTCTTGCCTGTTGCAATAGCAAAGCAATGATGAAACTCAGTGGCCATATCACCAACACAACAAACTGTTTCAACAGAGAAGAGAAGGCTTTGAGGAGACCTTGTAGTAGCCTTCCAGTATCTGAAGGGGGCCTACAGGAAGGCTGGAGTGGGACTATTTACAAGGTCTTGCAATGACAGGACAAGGGGCAATGGGTTCAAACTGGCAGAGGGGAGATTTAAACTGGATGTTAGGAGGAAATTCTTTACAGCGAGGATGGTGAGGCACTGGCACAGGTTGCCCAGGGAGGTTGTGGCTGCTCCCTCCCTGGAGGTGTTCAAGGCCAGGTTGGACAAGGCCTTGAGTAACCTGTACTAGTGGGAGGTGTCCCTGCCTATGGCAGGGAGTTGCAACTAGATGATCCTTGAGGTCCCTTCCAACCTTACCATCCTATGATTCTATGATTCTATGAATATTGCTGTCACAGACTCAGAAATTTTTTCTAGGCCTTCCTCCAATGCTGGTCCTGTATGTATAGGTGGTCAGGCAGCTCAAAAGTAATTATAGCTATCTAACTTGGAAATGTATCTCCATGCATATACTACCGTGGGACTCTATGTTCTACAGGATTTAAATGAACATTTTAATGAGTTTGAGTTTTACTGCAGCTACAGAACACACTGAATGGGAAATTACAGGTCTCTCTCAGTCTAACAACAGTGCCAGGCAAGATTATGGAACAGGTCATCTTGAGTGCAATCACACAGCACCTACAGTATGGCCAACAGAATCACAGAATCACAGAATTAACCAGGTTGGAAAAGACCTCTAGGATCATCGAGTCCAGCCTATCACCTAACCCTTCTAATTCACTAAACCATGGCACTAAAAGCCTCATCCGACCTCCTTCTAAACACCTCCAGTGACTCCACCACCTCCCTGGGCAGCCCATTCCAATGGGCAATCACTCTTTCCATGTAGAACTTCCTAACATCCAGCCTAAACCTACCCTGGTGCAGTTTGAGACTGTGTCCTCTTGTTCTGTCACTGGGTGCCTGGGAAAAAAGATTGACAGCTACCTGGCTACAATCTCCTTTCAGGTAGTTGTAGAGAGCAAATTTACTGATGGTGGACTCAATCCCCTCATCCAGATCATCAATGAAGATAATGAACAGGACTAAGCACAGTACTAACCCCTGGGGTACACCACTAGTGACTGGCCACCAACTGGATGTGGCACCATTCACCACTACTCTCTGGTTCTGGCCATCCAGCCAGTTCTTAACCCAGCACAGACAGTCCCTGTCCAAGGCGTGAGCTGACAGCTTGGAAAGGAGTTTTCTATGGCAGACAGTATCAAACACCTTGCTGAAGTCCAGTTAGACTACATCCACAACTTTCCCCACATCCACCAGGAGGGTCACCTGGTCATAAAAAGAGATCAAGTTGGTCAAGCAGGACCTACCCCTCCTAAATCAGTGCTGGCTGGGTGTGATCCCCTGGCAATCCTGTAGGTGCCCTGTGATTCCACTCAGGATGATCTGCTCCATTACCTTGTCTGGCACTGAGGTGAGGCTGACAGATCTGTAATTCCCTGGGTCCTCCTTCCAACCTTCTTGTGGATAGGCACCACACTGGCCAGCTTCCAGTATTCAGGGACCTCTCCAGTGAGCCAGGACTGTCGATAAATGATGAAGAGTGGCTTGGCCAGCTCATCTGCCAGCTTTCTCAGCACCCTAGAATGGATTCCATCTGGTCCCATAGACTTGTGAGAATCCAAGAAGCTCAACAAGTTCCTAACAGCTTCCTCCTGGATTACAGGGGGTCTGTTCTGCTTCCTGACCCCATTTACCAGCTCAAGAGGCCAGCTGTTCTGAGGACAATCTACCTTGCTATTGAAAATTGAGGCAAAGAAGGTGTTAAGCACCTCTGCCTTTTCCTCATCTCTACTCACTACATTCCCCTCCTTGTCCAATAAAGAGTGGAGGTTATCCTTACCTATCTCTTTGTCATTAATATATTTATAAAACCATTTCTTGTTATCATTCACAATAGTAGCCAGTCTAAGTTCTAACTGGGCTTTTGCCTCTCTAATTTTTTTCCTACATGACCTAGCAACATCTTTACATTTTTCCTGAGTTACCATTCCCTCTTTCCAAAGGTGATATGCCCTCTTTTTTTCCTTTAATTCCTTCACAAGTCCCTCACCCATCCAAGCTGCTTGTCTTCCCCAGTGACTCTGTTTTCAGCACATTGGCACAACCTGTTCCTCTGCCCTCAATATTTCTTTCTTGAAGTACGTCCAACCTTCCTGGACCCTTTTCTTTTTAAGGACTTTTCCCCAAAGTACCCTTTGAGTTAGTTCTTTGAATAAACTGAAGTCTGCCCTCCAGAAATCCAGCATGGATGTTTTGCTGATGCCCCTCCTAGCTTCATTGCATATTGAAAACTTTATTATTTTGTGGTCACTGCACCCCAGACAGCCTTCGACCACCACATCTCCCACCAACCCTTTTCTATTTGTAAACAGCAGGTGGAGCAGAACTTCACTCTTGGTAGGCTGGCACACCAGCTGCGTCAGGAAGCTGTCCTTTAAACTCTTTAAAAACCTTCTACACTGCCACCTCTCTGCTATGTAGAGTTCCCAGCAGATATCTGCCAGGTTAAAGTCACCTACAAGAACAAGGGCTGTCAGTCTTGAAACATCATGGAGTTGTTTACAGAAAAATGCATTCACCTCCTCTTCCTGGATGGGTGGCCTGTAATAGACTCCAACCAGTATGTGAGACTCACTGGTCTGCCCTCTGATTTTTACCCATAGGCACCCAGTTGGCTCATCACTAGTTACAAGCTCCATGGTGTCAAGGGCTTCCCTAACATACAGGGCCACCCCTCCATGCCTTCTCCCTCTTTCCTGAAAAGCCTGTATCTGTTCACTGTAGCATTCCAGTCATGTGATGCATCCCACCACGTTTCTGTGATGGCAACCATATCGTAGCCTTCCTGTTGCACCAAGGCTTCCAGCTTATCCTGCTTGCTGCCCATAATGCATGCATTAGTGTACATGCACTTCAGCTGGGCTGCTGATTTTACCCTGACACTGGCTTACCACCCTCAGCTTCCTTTGTGGAAAGCCTAGTTCCAATGCCTATCCCTCTCAAGCAACTTTAAAGCCCTCTCAATGAGGGCTGCCACCTCATGGGTAAGAATTATTTTGGCCTTCTTTGACTCTCTCTGAGTTTAGCAGACCAAGATCTCCTTTTACAACCAGATGACCCACCTGGTAGATGTGGGAAAGGCCGTGGATGTAGTCCACCTGGACTTCAGCAAGGCCTTTGACACCATCTGCCATAACAAACTCCCGGCCAAGCTGGCAGCCCACAGCTCGGACAGGGACACTCTGTGCTGGGTTAAGAACAGTCTGGATGGCCAGACCCAGAGAGTAGTGGTGAATGGAGCCACATCCAGCTGGCAGACAGTCACCAGGGATTAATGCTGGGCCTAGTCCTCTTTACTATCTTTATAAATGATCTGGATGAGGGAACTGAGTCCATCATTAGTAAGTTTGGAGATGACACCAAATTGGGAGCATGTGTCAATCTGTTAAAGGGTAGGAGACTCTGCAGAGGAAACTTGGCAGGATGGATAGATTAGCCGAGTCAAATGGCATGGGTTTTAACAAGTCCAAGTGCAAGGTTCTGCACTTTGGCCACAACTTCATGCAGTGATACAGGCTGGAGACAGAGTGGATGGAGAGCAACCAGGCAGAAAGGGACCTGGGGATACTGTTTGACAGCTGACTGAACATGAACCAGCAGTGTGCTCAGGTGGCCAAGAAGGTCAATGGCATCCTGACCTGTATCAGGCATAGGGGGACCAGCAGGACCAGGGAAACCATTCTGCCCCTGTGCTCAGCACTGTTTAGACCACACCTTGTCCAGTTTTGGGCCCCTCAGTTTAAGAAAGATGTTGAGATGTTCAAATGTGTCTAGAGAAGGGTGAGGAGTCTGGAGCACAGCCCTGTGAGGAGCAGATGAGGGAGCTGGGGTTGTTCAGCCTGGAGAAGAGGAAGCTCAGGAGGGACTTCATCACTGTCTACAACTACCTGAAAGGAGGTTGTAACCAGGCAGAGGTTGGTCTCTTCTCTCAGGCAACCAGGGATGGAACAAGGAGACACAGTCTCAAGCTGCACATGGGGAGTTTTAGGCTGGATGTTAGGAAGAAGAGCGATTGCAGTTGGAATAGGCTGCCCTCAGAGATGGTGGAGTCACTGGATGTGACACTTGGTGCCATGATTTAGTTGAGGAGACGGCGTTGGGTGTTAGGTTGGACTTGATGATATCAAAGGTGTTTCCCAACCCAATTAATTCTGTGATTCTTTATTGAAAAACTTTTACTTATCTCATAGTTACCTAAACTTCTGCTGCTTGAGAGGTGGCTTGAGTTCAACATTAATATTTCCTAAACCTGCAACACAAACATATTTCGTCATTGTTAAAAGGAACATGGAGGAATCGTCCTCCACCTCCTTCATATTCTTTCCATTCAGCTCTTCAAATAGGTCTTACTATAACATTTATTCACTGATTCTGAGTTACACCTGTCTTCTTCACTTTTTTGTTGCTACATAGGGCATAGAGAGACATGGGATTAGACACAGACAGGTATCTTTAGGCTCCTCTGTAGATGACATTTACCTTTTCTTCACAAGATGAATAGAGAATCAAAGCTCAGAGTGATGTGAACATCTTATGAGAGCTCTACTTTCTCTTCAAAGAGGATTTATAGTAGGTTTGGTACTCTTCAAACTCTCTTTTGAAATGAAACCTTTTTTTCTTTTTTCTTTTTTTTTTTTCCTTCAGACATACTTTCTTATAGAACAATAGCCTATGGAAGAAAATGCAAAACTAGAAACTCATTGAGCTATGACAGTTATGTAAGTGAAATAGACTAAATATTTGCATTCACTTGTATTTTGTCACAATATGAAATCATTCAAAAAGGAAAAAAAAACCCTATCAATAACTTTATGTTGAAAACCAGATAAAAACAATTAAATTTAATTAAAACATACAATTGGAAATAGATTTTAAACATAACTTTTTTTTTTTTTTTTAAAGTGCTAGATGCTTAGGAGTTTTAATCCAGTGTAATTTCATTAAACTTTAAGGGCACTACACATAAATAAACACATGAGATAAAATGTTGTGTAAGATGAAGATCCATTTCTTCTTAAAGTGAGCACAAGTCTTACATATCCTTATTTCATGACAATATAAGGATCCAGGTGCTGAGTCACAGAAATATTCTCACAGAAGTAACACACAGCTTCTTGGTAAGGTTATTTAGAAGTAGCACTGAATAATTACTTTTTCTTGGGTGCATGTATTGCACTGATATGATTTACATAGGTGGAATTTTACTTTGGTGAACACATTTTCTTTAGCCATAGTATAACTGGTTCTTAGAAAATACTCTATCACACGAAATTGTCTTAAGGTGGCAACAGTCCAAAGGTTCCCAATCTATGGCCAGAGGGTGTATTTGGCAGCCCTACAATTTGGCAAGGAGCAATAATGGTTTATTTAGATGTCCTTTCTGAGAACATTTCCAAAAGTGTAACTTTGATTGATTTCAGAAAAAATAGCACAGAATCATGGACTGATTTGAGTTGAAAGAGAGTTTTAGAAGTCATCTAGTCCTATTCCCAAGTTATTAGTTTTATCGTTGTAAACAATAATAACATTTTGCTTCAGATTATAGTAGCATATACTAAAAACAGAACTGCAATCTTGTCTTTCCACCTGAAAGACACAATAAAATGTAGTGACACTCCCTTACTGTATCTCTAAATTAATATAGTTCAGTACAACATATGAGAAATCTAAACAAGAAAGGTGTTGTTAATTATGTTTTCTTTTTAAAGTTCATGTAATATCCCTTGACAAAGATAAAAATTCCATTTGTATCTTGGGACAAAATTCTTGTTTTGGCAAGCTGACTAGTAAAGAGACATGTATTCTATCTGTCAAAGCTTTTGGGTTAACACTCACATAAGAGAAGATGAGGAATTATTTGTAAAATAAAAATATATATTAAAAATATAGGAAGATAATTTTTATGCCCTCAGGTTATCTTCTACATTGAGAGAGAGAGAGAAATAACCACAACAGATAACAAAAGCCCTTAGGGAATGAACAAAAGAGACAAAAGATGAAAGAAGAGGTGAGAACAGAGTCTGAAAAGTGAAGAAATTAAGCAGTTAGTGTGATCAAAAAGGAAAACCTTAGCTGAATGAAAGCCAGAAGTGGTGCATGAAACAGAAAAGAAACACTTTTAAATATATCTGCTTAGATATCTCACCAGACAAAAGTGCAGGATGATTAAAATACTATTACTCAAGCAGATGTCTCCCAAGTCATGTCTCATTATCTCTCTCTTTTATCCCTATTATCTATGTGTCTACAAACTTACCTACCTATTCATGTCTAGACAGCATTTTTCAAACTACCATGGGAAGATTTTTCACTTGTTTGACTCTTCAAGCCGATGTAAATAAACAATAGAGACCACAGATTTACTCCTTGGTATTCAGGAAGAGGTTAAGAAGGCAGAATTTGGTGCTATTTGTAAGATAAAATACACTGTGTCATTGTTAGGAAACTTGGTGAAAGTATTTGAAGGTATAGAATAGTTGCAAAATTGAACTAAGGAAGACAAACAAAAAAAAATAAAGGGAAAGGAAAACAAAAGGAAAATGCTTTGGTAGACAGTGAGACTAAGCCTTCTAGTTAAAATAAATAATAACTGTCTCAGCTTTTATTTAGGGCATATTTATTGTTCAATTCTATGCTATTATGCCTTACTGGACTTAGAATTTACAAGAAATATGTTATGGACTGTAGGTAGAACAGAATTATCACAACCGTGTATTAAAACTGAAAATCCTGCAACCATTTTCTTACAACCAGATAAATGTATTCTAATATAATATGCTTGTCAATTGTTACAGCTTAAAACTAATCTCCTAATTGTAAATAAAAGTTTCTAGAGAATTTAAGAGAGTTTGGCAGAGAGGATGTCTCCAAGGGTCTGAACAGAACAAAAGAGATTTCTTTATCCCATTCTATTGGTTTACAAAATTCCTATATAATCTGAAACACATCTTGTTCTTCTCTTCTCCTTGCTTCTTTCTCCCCTTTCTCTTCTTCTGGCTTTGCTTGCTTGTCCTGCTCGTTTTGTTTGGGTTATGGTAAGAACAGTGGCAGGGATGTAATGGAGAATATTTTGTTAGCTGGCAACAGCCTCTGGGCTTTGTCCAGGGAGGTGTCCAAGAGGGTCTGGGCTATTGTTGGATTATAAACATGTATACATGTATGTATGTGTTTATTACCTTTTGTATTTATTTTACTTTTGTAATTAATCTACTTCTGTGAAAGTTATTTTCGTTTAACTTCCAAATTCTGAGTAACTGTGGTTATTTACTACTGTAGGGGACAAATGCCAAATTCTGTGTAGTGCAAAGCCACCACATTGATATATAGTGTAGCCCAGTATAATCTCTTTTTTGGTATAATGTATGCTATTTTCAGAGCTAATTATGTCAGAAGAAAGCAGAGGGAAAGATATGACTGGAGAAGTGAATGAGAGGTGGACAGCATCACAGCCCCCACAGAGAAGAACAAGAAATCTAAAAAGTAGATACATTTCCTGGTCTTGTTTTCTCACTAAAATTCTGACTATGTTCTTTGCAAGAGTATATAATACAGCAACACATAATTGTTATACAATTTTCAGACAACCCTTGCTCAAGAAATCCAAGAAATGAGATTTGAAGTACTAGTAACTTAGAAATCTATAAGATTACAGACTATAAGGGATCATATCACAGTGAAGAACCCTCCTGAGAGCACTCTGCTAACATTAATTTCTTATTTAAAGAGGTGAAATAAACGACTTGAAGTCACCTCATGAAATTTTACAATATCTAGAGATTCTTTTCATACTTAGTTTAAATTATGGAAAGCAAAACCAACAATGGAAACAAAAACCCAAAGCCAATCAACAAAACCAAAAAAACCCACAAAGAAATAAAAACAAAACAAAACAAAAAAACACCACAAAAAAACCCCACAAAACAAACAAACCCAAAACCAACACAAACCTCCAAAACCAAACAACAACAACAAAAAAATCTATTCGAAATCTCTAATTCATTGCAACAACAACAACAAAAAAATGTGATCTGTGCTACCTGAAAAAATATTCACCACTCGTTGGGGTTGGAAACAAAAATGATACACTAAATTCAAACTCTCTAGACCACAATGTAAAAACCATTTCTGATTGCCTATTCTGCCTCTGTTACAGATTCTCACCTGTCACAGGATGTCAGGGGTTGGAAGAGACCCAAAGAGATCATTGAGTCCAAACCCCCTGCCAGAGCATGACCATACAATCTAGCTCAGATCACAGAGGAAGGCATCCAGACAAGCCTTGGAAGGAAAGAAGTAGACTCCACAGCCTCTCTGGGCATCCTATTTCAGTGATCTGTGACCCTTACAGTAAAAAAGTTCCCCCTTGTGTTGAGGTGGAACCTCCTGTGCTGCAACTTATATTTGTTGCTCCTTGTCCTATCACAGGGACCAAGTGAGAAGAGCCTACCCCCCCACCCCTGACAGCCAGCCCTCAGTTCTCCAGGCTAAAAAACCCCAGGTCCCTCAGTCTCCCCTCATAAGGCAGTGTTCCAGTCCCCTAATCATCCTTGTAGCCCTCAGCTGGACTCTCTCCAGCAGATCCCTGTCCCTCTTAAACTGGGAAGCCCAAAACTGAACACAGTACTCAAGATGAGGTCTCACCAGAACAGAGCAGAGCAGGAGGATGAACCTCCCTTGGTCTGCTGGTTACACTCTTCTTAATACATCCCAGGATCCCATTGGCCTTCTTGGCCATAAGGGCACATTGCTGTGCCATGGATATCTTGTTATCCATCAGTACTCCCAGACCTCTCCACAGGGCTGCTCTTCAGCAGATCACCTCCCAGCATGTACTGGTGCAATGTATTATTCCTCTCGAGGTGCAGGACTCTGCACTTTTATTACAGACCAAAGACCCTGATTTGAACAGAGTGTGTCAGAGCATACAGACTGTCGTATCTTAGGCTAAATCATGTAGCCCACATGTGGTCAGAGAATGACAACAATTCAGAAAGACATATTGGTGAATTTCACCTACGTTTTGTTGAGAACTCTTTAAAAAACAAGATGTCTACTCAGCATCTTTTTAGTAAACTGTACGTGGGAACGAAAATCTGCTTTGATATTAAATTGTTTATGGCCAATCGAGATGGAAATATGTAATCACGTAGGAGGGGGGATAGTGAATATACAGCTCTGTTGAGCACAGCATATAAAAATAGAAACTTTAAAAAGAACTTTTAAGAGAGTAATGGCTTAAGCTAACTTCATCTCACTCATTCCTTCTTGGCATCTGGGGACCCCAGGTGTCACGGTGGTGAGCAGGTAAAAGAGACCTGTAACAGGAATCACATTGATATCATGATTGAACTGTATACCTCAGTTGCTATATTTCACTAAGTGTAACTTCTATTTCTATTTCATTGTGTTTTAAGTGTATTTTGTATTGCTCTGCTAAATTAAAAACTTCAGATAAATACGACATGAAATACTGTACCCTCCATCTGTGGGATATCTGAAAGAATCTGGTCAGAGTATTGGATTCTGACAGAGGCATGTATTCAGTAGAGGCTTCTTTCAGTAGAAAATGCACCTATTGGGTACATAAACCCATTTGAAATTTGTAATATGATATTCCAAAGTATATAGATTATTCCTTAATATATCCTCCATGTATTAACCAGATAAAGAGATGCCTACACTTTATCATATTGTACTACATCATGTTATAAAACAATACCACTTGGTTTTCCTTCAAGAAAAGGTGTTTATGGTAGCACATGTATTTGGTGCTTTTTCATGTTTTTTTTTTTTTCCTATGAAATACTTTTCTTCTAAGAGGATACTAGGGAAATATATGTTTTATATATCTACATATAGATCTATATATCTACATATATATATATATATATATGTGTGTGTGTGTCTGTGTGTGTGTGTATATATATGTATATATATATATGTGTGTGTATATATATATGTATGTATATATATGTGTGTATATATATATATATATATAGTTTTGCATTTTGAAATAGAACAAGAGCTACACCACAAATCTACAACTGGACCTTCAGAATGATAAATCTCTCAAAGAAAGTATTTCATATTAATTTACCGGAAAAGAATATAAGGAAGTGAAAGGGGGTAGTGATGTTAGGAAATAGGTATAATTAGACACACATGCATATACTCTCAGACAAATTCATCCCATTCAGTCACTTAATAATACAGTATTTTGGTTTCATGTTTTTCCCTTCTTTATACTTTAATTATAGCAGAGCATTAGCAATAATGTAATATTTATGCTTGGAATATTTATGCACAGTAGAGGGTGCCAGACATTATGCAAAAACACTTTCTATGCTAATAATTTCTACAATTAATGATCTAAAGTGATGCAGAATGGATGTTAGTATAAAAAAAATATTTCTTGGTTACAGCTGTTTCCAAAGGAAAGTAAACAAAAAAAGGAAACACACGTCCTCTCTTAGCTGTTTTAAGCTCCTGCAGCTAGCAAGTAGTAAGGCTGACAGATTTTTAAGACATAGATCTTTGATATTTTTGGTGGCTGCATCAATATATATTTTTTCAGAAATGTTAAAGCATGACTGCTTTCTCCATCCTATCCTAACACTGATTACAGGAGTTGAAGGAACATTTCATAATCTTTTTAATTCACTGTGAGGTCACTGAACTTTGTGAGGTCATTTTCTTAGGATTGTTGTATTAAATACTTGGAAGTATCGATGAAACCCACTACATACAAGTTAAATATTATTATTACTGTTATATTATTAGCACTGTCTTATCTTTATAAGCAGTATGTTAACAGCAAACCTACCTTATACTTAGATGATGGTGGATTTATTCACAAGCAAGGCAATCCACTGGTAAAAATAACTTCAAATAGCACATGGTACCACTTTTTCTTCTGGAATTTTTAGTCATGATGAGATGTCAAGGAACCAAGAAACAGAAACTCCTAGGTATTCTGAACACAAATCTTTTCAGACAGTATTTTTTCCAACTATCCTAGGTGCAATGATGAAACCCATTCTAAATTTTTAGGCAGTTAATATTATCCAGGAGAAGAATTCCAAGTCAATTTGTAAAACTAAGTCAAACATTTTTCATATTTGCTAACTTATGCAATACCTTTCTCTTTCCTACAATCATTCCTCTGTACTTAATGAATGTATTTTTAGCAGACCTACAGACAGCTGCTCTATCTCAACTCTTTATTCAAAATTTTAACATTAAATAAAGAATGCTTGTGATTCTGAGAGACATAATGGATCCCTCTGTGTTGCTGTATCACATATGGAATGAAAAAACAACAACCTCCAAATCTGCTTATTTTGTAACTGCATCTCTGCCAATATTCTCTGGTAATCTTTTACCTTTCAATATGTTTGTATTTTACATGGAAAGTACAGGTGTGAAGGATGCCGTAAACTGTTGGTGGCTCTTCTTGACTTGAAATGCGTGAAAGAAGGTGGCAAGGTCAATTTTGTGTTGCTGTTTATCTTATCTTCATTCTCTCATATATGAGCAACCTCCAAGTATTGATACAAACTAAGTGAAATCTAATTCAAATATTTGGAGCTTGAATTTATTTTGAATTGGGTTTTTTTTTATTATTATTTTCTTAGTGTCTCAAATATTCGTAGTAATGTACTGTTCCTGCTGTTAGCATGAACTGATGATGACTCCTTGTTATTCCATAAAATGTCATAGATAATTGTGTATGCACAAAAAGTACACTTAAAACATTTTAAATAATCATAAGTGTTTCCAGTTCTGTGTTATTTATCATGCTGGAAATGTTGAGAATCAACATTTTCACTCTCATTATTGGAACATACTCTATCTACTATGATGGTAAAAGCACATTAAAAAAAATGAGGCATACAGAAACTATGCATATTTTTGCCACCTAATTGGCAGGCACAGTATCATGCTACCTAGTACCACATCCATTTTGTACTTGCAGATTACCTCTCCACTCTTCTCCACTGCAGACAGAGAACTATGCCACCAGTTACTCAAAGATCAGGGCAAAGGTCAGGGCAAATGTACATTACTTCTAACATGTTCTTCTGATTGTCATGCAGCCAGCCAGTCGTTACTTGTTCAAAGCTGGTTATCCAACGTTCATTCACACACACGCAGCCATTCTCCCAAATGTTCAGAAAACGTGCTGAAACAAACCAGTTCCAGCTCTTACATTGATTCTCATTCTTTCTAGGCATTCGCCTTTGTGAAAAACTCTTATCCCCCCTACCTTTTTACATCAGTAAAAGGCTTAAAAATAGAGAGAAAGCTCTCTCAGCACATACTGAAATGCATATATGCTTGCAGAAAAATGTAAAACAAAAGGATTTCCAAGCCAGACAGTTCTGCGGGAAGTTGCTTCTTCTTAAGGTAATACATAGACTTAGCCTCCATTAAAATGCTAACAAGAACCCCAACAACAGGAGAGAGTGAGAGCAGACAAACATGTCTGGACAAGGCAAGACATGTTTAGGTCTATTTTGGCCTTCCATGATAATACATGTATTTGCTAGCTATAGTAATGAGCTTTCCAAAACATGGATATTTTAAACAGAAAACAACATAAGAATATCTTCCTTACAAGAGAGACTGAGGGAGCTGGAGCTATTTAGCTTGCAGAAGAAGAGACTGAGTTTCTTGTATTGACATACAATTTTTTTTAAAAAAAATCCTAAACATGTCTTTCATCAGTAGGAGAAATGCCCTTTTACCCCATTTCAGAGTATACAAAGTCACATATTGCTTTTCCAGAACAGTCTTACTGTTCTTGGACAAACTTTTTATGACACACTGAGATCTATTCACCACCTAAACCCAGATGCAGTTTTTGTAAATACTGTAATTTTTTTTTAAACTTTGGTCACTCCTCAATTTTTTTTTTTTTAACTGCTCTGCTGAAACTAAGTTTATCTTCCTTTACATTCCTCATTCTCTTGTGCTTGTGTAGCAGAAAACATCTTTTACTGACATAACCTCAAACTTTTTTTTTCCCATAGGAAGTTTCTACTTCATGCAGTCTGTAGTGTGAAACTGGTTCCTGTGCACTGCCTGTGCACTGGCAGGTACCTATTCTTCCATGCTACCAGCAACGTGTGTAGCTAATACCAGCACCTGATTTCTTGTTCTCTACACACCTTTTGAACTTCTGCTTGATTCCAAAGTAGCCATGAAATGTTGAAAACCTGTTCAGTGCATGCCTGGAGTTGGATAGAAAAGATCTATTTCTTAGTTTTACAGCTTCAAAGTAGTAGATTCCAAAGCAGCCATGAAATTTTGAAAACCTGTTCAGTGCTTGCCTGGAGTTGGATAGAAAAGACCTATTTCTTAGTTTTACAGCTTCAAAGTAGTAGATTTCAGAAACTCTATTAAGTAACATAATTTCACAAGAGAGACAAACTGTAAGATATACATTGTCAGTAAAGGCAAATCACCAAAAGTCATATTTCAAATACTTAATTCATAGTGTGTCATCGGTGTCTTTTAGCAAAATGATTCCAAGGATTTAAAATAGACCAAAAGACCCTGTTCAAACTCATAGTGGGAAAGTAATATTTTAATCAAACTTTGATAAAATAAATCTGTAAAAATGGTTAAACAATTGCAAATGCAAAAGCTGTTTCCTGTAGTTGAAGATACCAGGCAAAATGTGTTACAGGCTTTCTAGTACAGTTTATACCTTGAACTGACAGACATACCATCAGGTGTCCTTGTTTCACAGACACAATAATCAGACAATTAAAAATACAATAATCAGATGCTTATTTGTGCTTTTATTGATTCACTTTATCACAATAACTCGATGAAGGCTGAGCTCTAGCCTCTTTGCTCTCTCATGTCAAAGTAACATGTAAAGAAGTGAATGACAACACAGCTCTGTCACCATGTATGAAATGTATACTTCTTTTTACAACAAATATTACTGTACTCTAGGTGGAAAATGGAATCTTTCCTACATATTCATGATAAATTCAAATGCTGTGTAAATCGTGTGGAGTTTTTGGTGGTTTGTTTTTTTTGTGTGTGTGTGTGTGTGTTTACTTTTTTACCTGTTGTTTTTATTTATTTTATTATTTACATTCTTTTTTTGGGAACTTACTCTGTCCTGAAATAGAACTTATATTTCACATAGGTTTGTTGTTTTTTTTTTAATTACTAGTATTGTTTGATTAAGTAGTACACTAGAAAAAAAGAGTCAGAGAATGGCATGGAAATAAATGCATCAAAACCTGTCTTTATTTGAGCTCATTTTCTAAGGTAATTGTTCTCTTGAAGTCATACCCAGAGAAGAGATCAGCTGTCTTATAAATCATTGATGAAATGCCGGCAAGACCTATGACATTTTGCATTAATATTATGGTATTAATCAACTTGCTAGATTCAAATATTTTTTTGAATGTAATATGGATAAGTGTTCTTTATCTGACACAGAAATCCAATGAATAGTTAAGCTGCTAAAAACAAAAAAAAAAATAAAAAAATCAGTACTTGTGAAAACGATTTGGAGATTTTCTTTATGAACCCCATAAGCAAGTTTAATACACCAACCATTCATTCCCTATAATTTCGTGTATCAGCATTCTATTATCTATCAGAAATCCACTCTTCAATCATATTGATTAAATGTAATCACATTAAAAAATAAGAATCTGAATACACAGGTTGTCTGAGCCATCTCAGTTCATCTTTTGATAAGTTTTGAAAGTTTTGAAAGGGTTAAAACTGGATATTTACATAAGAACGAATGTTCCCCTACTCACCCCAGGAGGAGTGATACTCCTACTGATGATGTTTGAATGTATCTTTCTTTAATTTTTTATGCTTTACTGAATCTCTTATTTCTGCAGGGAAAAAAATAGATTGGCAAGGCAGTCAGCTACTTAAATCCTCAAAACAGTTGAAAGAAGTATCTTTGAGTTCTTTATATTCAGTTTATCTTTTTATGATCACTTTCTGAAATCACTTCACTGGGTACACATTTACCTTGATTGCTCGAGTATTGCTGAAAGTAAATTTTAAACTGAACATCTGATTGTCAGACTTGGGGTTTGTCTTCATGCTGGGTTGGTTAGTTACCTTGAGTCACATGATATCTGCTTTCTGATTGCCTGGCATACCTTGCTAGCACCTATTATAATCAAACACAGCGGAAATTCAAACTGAATTGCTTAAGTTAGTCAAATACATGAGTTATTGCACAGAAGCTGGAACATAAACTGATTGTAATATTCATAATTCACAATTAAAATGACACATCGGGAATTATTTGCTAAAAGAATTACTGAATCACTCTGAATAATGAATAAAATTGAGAAAGTAATCACTCTCACGGAAAGGTGAAGTTCACCAAGTTATTTTTTTCCGAATTATTTTTAATTTTCAGGATTGAAATTTCACAATAATGACATAAGCCAATCAAAGAGTAAAGAATTTGCTATACAATATGAAAATAATGCTCTGAATACTCTAAAGTGCAAGAGCAGGAGGGGATTGACAGCAGAACTACAGAAAATCGTAAACATTCCTTGCCCTAGGCTACAATGTAGATGTTTTAGTAATTATTTACCCTGTAGAATTACTTTTATTTGGAGATGGGAGACATTTTGTAGTCTTGTATTCTTCCAAATGTTTTTATTTGATGTATAATTGGTTAGAAACACACACATTATTCCATCTTGCTTAACACCATCTAATGTGAGTGTACCCACTCCATTCCCAGATCTGTAATACAGACTAAAAGTATGGTGAATGTAGTTATTAACTACTTGTTGTGTCATGTAATACACAAAGTGCATACTTCATAGCATGAAAATATGTTTGAGAAGTACTTGACAGAGCATAGGAGATCAGTTATTAATTGCATCATCTTTAATACACATTTTCTCTGAGTCAAACAGAGTACCTTAAATTCAACAGATTCTCTCCACTGCCTGCTAGTTGGCTACTGAATTAGAAAACGATAAATCTGCCACTGTGGATTCAGCAAAACTAGCTAAACTTTTAGGATGGCAAAAATACTTGCCAATCTGGCTAGGATCCTTAGACAACTGTATCTCTGCCTTTAAAGTTTCTTGATAGAGCTAGGAATAAAAATAAGAAACAAGCCACACGCACAAAAAAACCCCAAACCAATGAACAAACTGTGTGAGCCAGGTATACTTCTGATTAATGAATACAATCACAGAATACTGCCCCAAGATGTTTTATACAGTGTTATAAATCTATGATAAAAAAATCTTTGTAGATTGAATAAGACTTTGACTTATCAGTTCTCATTATGCTTCCTCAGTTAAACTACTTTGACTTCTAAATTAATTTGCATAGATTTTTAACTGCTTTTGAACCTGTGCTGACAACCATAGCTGTTGTTCACATGGGAACCTCACAATAATAAGGCAACCATGCTCAAATTATAATCATAGAGCCATATGTTTGTCAGTGTTGCCCTTTTTTCTTCCAAATTTGGATAGATACAGAAATTTAATCTTGTATATGATGTGATGTTACTGGTTCTTAGAAGAACAGAACTAAAGCTGTGTGGATTTAGGATACAGAAGGTCATCAAAGTATACAGATACTTTGACATGTTCACCAGTGTCATGGAAGGCCAGAATAGGCCAAAATAGACCTAAACATGTCCTGCCTTGCCCAGACATGTTGTACTGCTCTCTCTCCTTCTGCTGTTGGGGAAAGCAACAGCGGGAAAGGAAAACAAAAGGCCTGATGCCTCCTTCTCTCCTTCTAAACTTGTTTACAGGGTAACCTCACATGTTTATACACTTGTGTTCTGCCCTAAAAAAAAGTAAAAGCAAGTCCTGACTTTACCTATTGTGGTTAAGTTTGGCAAAGTGCAGTTCTGATTGGCTAATCTGTGGCCAAAGGAACCATTAGTCTTGGGCTACATTGATAAAAAGAGATGAGCAGGTAAACACAATGTGCTCTGCCTCAATGAGCTTTGGCCTCATTGCCCTCTGCTATTGCATCCTGCTATGCTCTGCTAAGCTGTAAGATAGCTCTGCTACACAGTAACAAGCCCTAATCTTTGGATACCTGGAAAATGCCTTGTCTAGATTCACCAGAATACTGGTAGTAAGTGCCTTCATGCGACAGGCTCACCTAGCCAGTGTGAAGTTGTGCCAAGACTGCATGCCCACAAGACATCCTGCCTGCACCTCTGCAAAGCTCTGTGTCAAATATGGATTTCAAGAGGAACCAGGATCAGGTCAGAGAGTGTTTGTCTCTCTCCCAGCACCCTTGATAGAGCCTGGGAAGATCAAGGCTATCAAGACACTAACAGAACTCTCTACAAGTGTTTGGAAATTGTAGTCAGCCCCAAGAGCCTGTGTAATGTTTTCATGACCATTGCAAAGAACAAGTTATTATTAAAAACAGTGGCCAGTAGAGAGATTCCTGAATATAAACATTAATAAGCAATATTAATTTAAATAAATACCATCTTGCAGCCGTACCAGCCATTACAACCAGTGAATCTAAGTACCAGTGAACTTTTTTTTAGGAACAAAATTCAATCCTATTCAACTGTAGAGGAAGCTTATCTTTCTCATATATCCCTAATTTCCTCACACATGCTATTTTTCATTAGTTAAATGGCAAGAGTCTTTCTCCAGCATGAGGTAGATTTCCCTTCAATTTCTTACACTGCATGAGTTAAGTCCCCCCAACACCAGCTTTAGGTTGGTTTTGTAGAGGAAGCAGCTGTAGCATTATTTCTTTTCATTGTCTTCCACTTGCATTCTACTTGCATTCATTGCATTTTGTACATGTTCCCAAAACATCCATTAGTTAAAGCCTTTCATGTTTGTGTCAATTTAGTTTTCTGATCAAACTTTGACCTGAATTTGAAATAAAACTGCCTAGCTCATCAATGTCAGATCAGTATTGAAATGATTTTGGCTTCTCACTAAAAAGAGCACGACTCCTGTAGAATTCTAAATTTCAAAAGCACTGAATTACACCTTAGACTCTGTTGCCCACATTACTCTTTCTACTTTTATTTTCTTTTTAATCTGATATTATTTATGAGAGTAAGGTCTCATTAGGATAGGAAGGGTGTGCTTAACCCTTCCTATTCCTTCTTCAAAACCTCATTGCAATGAAATTTAGCTCATTTTAGTCCCTTACTTGGAATTTAGTATGAAGTTTGTTTCGTCATGACCATCCCTTCAACTGTGTGTTGAATGCATATGTTTTATGAAGTGAACGACAAACCTTTAGAAGATGATATATACATTATATATATAATCCATCCTGTGCTGGTTTGAGGCTAATTGGAATATTTTCACGAAAAAAACCCAAAACACCTAGATTATAGGCTATAATGAGAAAACAACGATGTCTATTTCACCCATAAGCTCTTGCTGAGATGTATAAAAACAAGGACACAAACATAGTTAAGGGAGAGAGCCACTCTCTGGGAGTCGGTGTGTCTTCTGACCTTCTGCTGTGTAATCCAACTAACATTCTGCTTCTAACCCCCTCTTGCCGATCCTCCAAAGTCACCTTGCACGTAAGGCAGACCCTGGGATAAAGTAGAGGGGCGGAAAGAAAGTGGAAGGGTAGTTGGGAGCCCCTCCTGGGGACTCTGGTTTCTGGGAAGGGTATTGTGTTTCTGTATTACCTTTAACTTGTGTATTTCTGTATATAACTGTATATAGTGTATACATCTGCTTGTACATTGTGCTAAGCTGTAAATAGAGCTTCAGTCCTTAACTTCGAGCTGGCTGAGCCTAGTCATAGTGGGGTGGTAGGTAACTCCCAAACCATCACACACCCATCACAGTCACCTTAAAACTGTAATGTGTTGCATTCTTCACTTTCTAAAATACATATTCAGACCTCTTATTTTCACACAAGCCCAAAATCCCAATAAAGATTACTTCAATTCAAAAACTGACATAGAAATTCGTGTGTCATCTAAACATAGAATCATAGAATGGTAAGGTTGGAAGGGACCTCAAGGATCATCTAGTTCCAAATGAACTCATATGTTTTAATACCCTAAAATATTACCAAAATAAAAGTTTATTTTCTAAACCATTTGCTTCAGAATAGTGTGGCTGTTTGATTAAATTCAAGGCAGCCAAGATATACAACAAAGTCTCCAAAAGATAGATAAAAGGATCTCAAAACAGCACTTATATTTCATCTTCTATGAACACTAGAAGGGAATATGTTAGCAAATAATAAAGCATTTTAGCCTTGAGCCTGTACAGATCATGCTCTGATGTCTGTGTAGCATTTTCCAGCCTCAGTTTCCACCCAGTTTAAAGATGTGATTACGTTTTGAAGCACTGTCTTCATTTAAGGTCAAAAAAATTCTTTACCATGTTAATCAAAGCGAATACTTATTGTCATATCTAAATTCTGACATTTAAAAGAAACTTCATGCAAATGAGATATGTGACTGAATTACTAGAAAAGCCTATCAAATGCTGAACACAGAAATACAATGAACCCCACTATATTGACTGAAGTCCTTCATATGTCTCCTCTATAGTGCAAATTAGACTTGGATTTCTGAACTTTAAAGTATAGGAATCCTTGGTTGTGTGTTCCTCAGCGCATACTGATGTGTATACTAAATCAAAATTTAAAATATTTTATTTTTTAAAAAAAAAAAAAAAATCTGTGGTTGTGTTTCCTGGGCTTGTAGATTCAGGACTGAAGAGTTGGTAAATTGAACAAATTCTCTGATAACCCTGAAGATTGTCTTTGAAGTAAAATATAATATTTTGTGATGGTTTTCTTTATAGTATTCAGCTTTACTACTTTGATCTGATTTTCTTAGGGGTTACATATTCTTTAATTCACAGACCACTTTTTTCTATTATTGAAATAAAGTTTTTATCAAACATGAAAGCTAGCTTTCTTATTTCTGGAATTAATATATACTGAAAATGTAAACATATTTGTAGTATCCCACAAAGGGCAGCATTAGTATATTTTTTATTATAATAACATTATATATATATATATGTATATGTCTATGTGTATATAGATAGATAGATAGATAGATAGTTCATCTTTATATCTATATTTTTTTAAAAAACATATATATGTAATGAAATTATATTATAATTATTTAAGCTCTGAGAAGCTTAAACTAGAACCAATACAGACTTGATCAGTGAATTTGGTGTGAAATTCAGATGCAGGTTTGTTTCCAGATCAGGAAGCAGAGGAATCTAAGCCTTTGTTCTGCAAGACCTACTTCTTTGCTTTCTGGATTTAGGGTAAAAAGGCGATATTAACTTATATGATGGATGAAAAGGTAGCAGTGATGTTGCATTTGTTCTTTGATAAGCTAAGATTGACTGAATTTCTGCTGTTAAAAGCTTACATTCTTGACTCTTCAACCACATTATTAATGTTCATATTTCTGCTTCTTCTGTCATCTAATTGTTCAGAGTGTAGAATGTTCTTGTGTCTCATAGAGGCCAGCAGTAGCTGATAGCATGCAATAACTCACAGCTATGCTCAGTAGCAGAAGTGCTCTGCAGATCTGGTATGCAAGACAATTTCAGAAAAAACAGTAAAAAAACAGAAATTGAATAGTTACATATTTTTATTTAGGCTTTTAATATCTTAGGCTGATGTACTCAAGGACCTACCTTGCCTTGATGCATGGAGCCATCTATTTGGTGCTGCATATGAATCGAAGAACCACACTGAAGACTCATACATGAAACAGTTCAACCAAGAACTAATAGCTAAGTTCAAGATTTCTTCAGCTGTTACCTCTAATTAGTTATATACTCTGTATATGTGTTCTGAAGTTCTATTAAAAGGTCATAATGAATGCCACTCTGTACTAGAGTGTGTTGTAATATATTTCAGTGTTAATTGTGGTTAACTATAGTAATATAATCAGTAATAAATCAATTACAAGTAGGTGTTCAGTAAGATTTAATCTTATTTACAAAGAGGAGAAATTATCCCACAAAATTATCCTCATTTACTTAAGAGCATTGACTACAAAAACATTTTTCATTTTCTTTGAGGAATCATAGCTTCTGAATTTAACTCCTGTGGGAATTTACCTCCTGTGGGAGTATGAAACGTTATTTATTGCAATACAACTGTGACAGCTGGAATTAGAACTAGCACACAAAGAGAAGCTGACAGAAGCTGTGAACCTGTAGGTTAACAGAGGATTTCAGCCTAAGCAAGCTATCCACATTTAAGTCCAACATCCAATATTAATGTTAGACCAACAGATTTGCTTCTGTCAAGATTTACAAAGTAGAACTATCCTATAAATTAGAAAATGTTCTCATTAAACACTTGAATCTCAGCACAAAATAAATTACTATGACTAGGATGAGAGGTATTGCTCAGAGAGGTTTTTGGAAAGGCATTGCACTGAACACATAAACACAGGAAATCATCAGAAACAGAGCTTAACTACCACTAGTAATAAATCTTTATTACCATAATATCTATATTTTGCCAGTTTTACAGAGTCTAAGAATAGGAAAATTTTATATATCTAATTCTAAAGCAAGAAAGATTTTTATAAAATGAGAGATAAAGTCTATAACAAAACCCAAACACACAAACAAAACAAAATACAGACAAAGAAACCACAAAACCAAACACACAGCAAAACCCTACCACAAAATCCACAAACAATCAAAAAAGTGAGAACGTTCTGAGGAGTCACATCTTCTGCTTGTGGGTTTGGTTGGTTGGTTGTTTTTTGGGGTTTTTTGTTTGTTTGGGTTTTTTTTTTTTGGGGGGGGGGGTTGTTACAAATCTTATTAGTCAGATGTAAATCTACAATACAAAAATAATTCCTACAAATTCATTACACTATGCCTAAGAAATTCTAAATGTGATTATGCTTATCCCTATTCTTTTTAGCCAATAGTCTTTAGCAACAGATAAAAGCATTGCTGAGGTGCTGGAAGAATTTAGAATACAATCACTGACAGGGACGGAGACTTTAAGGCAATATTACACAGATGGCTGAACACTGCGCTAGTATAGATATGTTGTCACCAACTCTGCAAATTGATAAACATGTTCCTCATATAAAGATGACAGAAAACTGGGACACTATCTGTATTCTACTCAATATCTAGAATGTCATAAAATCCTGGCTTTAATTAAATATCTGAAGCATTCTTTTACTAGCATCCCTTGTGATTGACAAAAGCCACACATAACTTCAGTCATGATTTACTATTCTAAAAGTTAAAAAACAGCTTTTAGAATTGTAAGATCATTCTGTGGAATTTCTACTTGTCTACAAACTGAANCCCTTACTGTAAAGAACTTCCTCCTAACATCCAGTCTAAATCTCCCCTCTGCCAGTTTAAGCCCATTGCCCCTTGTCCTGTCATTGCAGGACCTTGTAAATAATCTTTCCCCAGCCTTCCTGTAGGCCCCCTTCAGATACTGGAAGGCTACTATCAGGTCCCCTCAAAGCCTTCTCTTCTCCAGGCTGAAGAGCCCCAACTCTCTCAGCCTGTCCTCATAGGAGAGCTGCTCCAGCCCTCTGATCATCTTTGTGGCCCTCCTCTGGACCCTCTCCAACACTTCCATCACAATGTTTCTTAGAGCAGATGAAAAAAAAAATCTAGTGGTTTTACCTGAATGTGCTGGTTTTTTGCTGGGATTGGGGTAATTTTCCTCGGAGTAGCTGGTAAGGGGCTATGTTTTGGATTTGTTCTGAAAACACTGTGGATCTTATAGAGATGTTGTTGTTATTGCTGAGCAGTGCTCACACAGAGTCAAGATCTTTTTTACTTCACACACCATCCCACCTTGAGTAAACAGGATTCACAAGAAATTGGGAGGGGACGAAGCTGGAACAGCTGACTCCAGCTGCGATACGAGCTGTGGGAAAATAAAGAGGAAGGGAGCAGAGACATTTTGTGTTATGGAAATTGCCTTCCCAACTAACCATTACATGTGATTGAACCCTGCTTTCCTGGAGATGGCTGAACATCTGCCCCAAAGCAGTGAATTGATTCTTTTTGGTTTACCTACTAATTGTCTTTATCTTACCCTATGAGTCTTCTGCATTTTTATCCTTCTGATTCTCTCCTCCATCCCACTGGCAGGGACTAAGTGAGCAGCTGTGTACTGCTTATTTGCCAGCTGAGGTTAAATCAGTACACCAGAATAATTCAGAATTTGCGGATTGGATTTTAATGTATGAATGTTAACAACGAGATACATTGGCAGTAGACACAAATATTAATAGCTTCAAAATAGAAGGAGGAAGATCAGATATGGCTCTACCAACCAGCAGAAGTTACATTTGATATTAAATACTTTTAAAAGGTAAGGTAAGTCTGAAAGAAGAGAAGCTTAATGAGCCAGATGATAAATAATTAAACCGTATTCAGCATGCATAAAGCTACCTGTTGGGATATTTCATATTTCCATCTTTTAAAATCATATATAGAACTCATATATTTATATGTAAATAACAGTTTCATATAAACAGTGGATGACTCAGAAACTTTTATACTATACCCACACAAGAAGAAGGGTGAAGTAAACAGCTTGCCAAAAAGATCCAGGTACAGTTGCACAAGGATTTTAATCTCTAACAAACAGATTGTTTAAAAAAGTCTGCCCAGGAAGGCAAGATTTAGAGGAAAGAGCATCATCTTGGAGCTTGTTTTACTGCATACTTCAGTTCCTTTATGCAAAAGCAAATGATACTTGATAAAGTAACACATCTGATATAACTACAGTTTTATATCAATGCTGAACAACTCTTTAGCTAAACAACAAAATTAATTTTCTACAAGGAACATATGATATTCACCTAAAACACATTCCAGAATAATTAGAGGAACTTAGAACTAATTCAGCTACTTCATTGTGAGATAAAGAACTTTTTTTTTTCCAGAACTAAATAGCAGTTGCTAATAAGTACACTTTATTAGATTTAATTAGTTGTGCACCGCTGCTACTATCATGTCGTAACACAATTTTTCTCAATTTATACTAAGACACGACAGTGAAAGAACACCATCAGCTAGATCAAAAGCACTGCACAGAAAAACAAACACAAAAGACCATTACAAAATTCTTTAATTTTTTAAAACAAATCATTCTAGAAAGCAAAAAATATATTATTCAAAAATAAATGTTTACGACACAAGTTTTAAAGATATTTTTTAATGTTGGATATTTTAATGAAAACAGACTTTTTCATGGGGAAAATCTCTAGTTTCTGACAAAAAAAAAAAAATCAGGCTCTTTGAGATCCACTTTAGGGCTGACTCTGCAATCCACAGAGTGTATGTTGTTTTACACACAAGGTAACATGCATTAATTAGCTGATGTAATATGATGACTAACAGATGGGATGCATAAAACAGTGCCAACAACACTTCAGCAGTTTTTATTTAATACATTCACCTTTTGGAAAGTCATGAAGATTCAAGGATAATGTCGTTACCTTTTGCTTTTATGTCTTCAAATGCCCTGCTTTAATTCTGATGTTTAACTGTGAGAATGATTTTATCCAGGACACTGCCTTCATTTTTTTCCATCTAGTTGGTAAATTACACCTCCAGTATCAAAATATTGGTCATTCAGAGAAGACTGCATGTGATAATATACTAATTTAAATTTATATCTTTCTAAGAATATTTTCCTCTTCATTGCAATCATAAATGTTGGTATATACTTCTAATGTAGAAAGAAAGCTGAACTGTGAAACTTTAAAATATGTCTAGGCTTAGTTTATTGTCGCTTCATGAAGTTTCTAATATTTTTAAACATGAATGCCATGTTTTTACTGTCATCTACTGTTGCATTACAGATGGTCAAGGCCATATGTGAGAAGAGATTGCAGTGAATTAGCATAAACAGGCTAAAAACCACAAATAACTATCTTTCTCAAAACCTGTAGATAACAAGTAAACTCCAGGAGTGATTTCCAAGCACGTTTATTTCACTAAAATGTTTATTAAAGTGATTTATGCAAACACTTGAATTTTAGAGAATTAAAAAAAAAAAAAGTATACAAAAGCCTTGCCAACTATGATCTTACTCAGTGATTACTAGGAAAGTTAAATACATAAAATAAAACCTAGGAGTGGAATTCAGCCTTTCTCTTTCCAAACTGTAGTCCACATCGCTCCTAAGCTCCGTGTTCCAGTCCCAGTTAGTGAATTGACTGAGTGGAGTGAATGGAGTACTCCTATCTCTGCTTTTTGCTACTTATGGTGTAGTCATTAACCTTTCCACTCAAACTACAGAATAGGCTGTCGTGTTACACACGATCTTGTAATCAGTGAATAGAATACAGTGCATGTGGAAAGGCAGTAACTTACTGTTAAAATCCTTGTAGCCATCTAATAAATCTTATTATTTCTCTTGCAACAGTACTAACACTGATATTTCAAATTATACATAGTTAAAATGATACAAGTACCAACTACCTCATGTTTACCTGTGCTGGTTTGAGGCTAATTGGAATATTTTAATAAAGAAAACTATATTACAGACTGTGAAAAGGAAACATCTCAGCAAGCCTATGGAAACTCATAGGCTTGCTGAGATGTTTAAGAATAAGTACTCAAAACATAGATAAGTCAGTCTCTCAGGCACAGCATCTCAGTCTAGCAGCTTCTGGTTTTTTCTCCTGTCTGCTGAAGTAATCTCACTAACCACTTTTCTTCTAACCCCCTTGGCCAATCCTCCAAACTCNGGGGGGGGGGGGGGGGGGGGGGCGGGTAACTCCCAAACCATCACACTACCCCTTCCTCTGATAGCGACTCCCCCTTCACTGTTTCATTGAATTTTTAGGTAAACGACCACTTAAGGGAAGAAAGGGTGAGGACCTAGCAATTAGCAACCTGGTGCCATGAGATTATGTTATGGAAGATGAGCACTTTCTATTTCTTCCTAATGGATCATTTTCTGCACCTACATATCTTTGTTTCAGAAACATTATCAGATTTAGGCTTAAACTAGGCACCTATAGAAGCTGTGGATATGAAAAACAACAAAATCGTGTCCCAGGACACACAGAAGTCTAGTTTCAACAAATATGAGGACATTTTCAGCATTTTTAGCAATCATCTAGTTTTGGTTATTCTTTAAATCTTCTTTTAAGCAACTCTACTTGTCTTTACACATAGGCTATTGTCCAAGATACAGGTGTTAGATCCATATAAACGTGTTTTCAAGGTATAATTATTTGTAAAGTCATTCTCAGAATTAGAACTTATTATTGTTATTACTATTATTATTACACAGTTTTGTATATTTTACTTTGATTCTCCTTTTACATGACAAAACAAAGTTGATTTAAAGATTAATGTGCTGTAGAAAGTGGTTTCTCATGAAGACCTGCAATAGAACTGAGTACATAGAATAAATTAGTTCCATTAAGCTGATCTTACACACTGACCCTTTTTTTTTTTTTAAGTAAATATATGAGGTGACCACTATAGTTTATAAGTGCTCATGAAATGAGCCTTTTGTAAATGAGTTTTTTGAGTCATTCACTTTGTTTTTCAATCCAGACAAATTATTTCAACACAAGACTTATATGGATGTAAGAATCAGTGTTCTATTTGACTAAACTTGAAGTACCATCTGGAAACTTTAAGTAGAATCTAAAGAAATACATCATTTACATTGAGTTAAATAACTGCTTTATGTATGTATTTGTTTTTTATTCCTTTAATGCTTATCCATAAATGAGGATAAAACAGCAAAGCATTAAAATAAATTTTAAAAAATCAAGGAATTGATTAAAAAATCAAGGAACATGGTATTTGTCTCTCTTGCTGGTAGATGTGTGTGCATTTTAAATTATAACCTGTACTGTACAGATTTAATTTTGATTAATGATTTAGATCATCTTAAGCTATATTAAAAGGTAAGGCAAATGATTAAGACATTTAGCTAAGGCATATTTTATGTCTTTTTCTTAATGAAAAAGAATACATAATTGGCTTAGAATGGAAGGCAATACAAATCAATAGCTATCATACATTTAATGAAAGTCCTGATTCAATTTTCTGTTATAACCTAAACCTTTATTTTAAAGGCCTGAGGTCACAGATCATTCCAGTTAACCAGAACATGCAGGGCATTTCCCAGTTCTGGCTAAAATTTTATTGTATTTGTGCAATTCAGAATTCCAGCATTAGTTCTATATAAGGGCAGAATTTTGCAAGATTTTCACAATTTCCTCGATTTCTGTGTGAATAATAGATTTGCACATTACATATGCGTTGGGTGATGAGAGGTTTGGATAGACCAAACCAATGGGCTTTACAATACAAACTTAAAACCAACCAAGTCCATGTCCCACATGCTATCATTACCAGTGAATACTTTGTTATTTTAAAATGTTACCCACATTTAAAAATATTGCTTCTTCAAATGTAATACCAATTTATTGTGGGGGTTTCTGGATTCTGGTTGCTATCTCCCTGTTGTCTCCATACATTTGATTCCTTTCACTCATTGTCATATCTTTAAAAAGAAACATTCTTCAGACACCAGAGATGCAAAAGTCTTTTCATATCATAGTCACAAGTATGATGCACAGGGAAATTAACAACATGTCTAAAGACACACTGGAAGCATTTACCAGGCACATTGAAAGTATTTCCCCGATATCTTGATTATCCTGTTGCTGAAGTAAAATGACTACTAAAAATACAAAATAGCCTAGGAAAAATCATGAGTTGCCTTAAGATCTAACCTTCAAACAATGGAAAATGCAAGTTTTATGAGTACAAGATTTGGGGCTCTTCAGCCNGCCAGGTTAGACAAGGCCTTGAGTGACCTGTACTAGTGGGACGTGTCCCTGCCTGTGGTGGGGGGGTTGGAACTAGATGATCCTTGAGGTCCCTTCCAACCTTACCATTCTGTGACTCTGTTCCTACCACATCATTCATGAAGCTCAGATACACAAGGACATAATTCTTGAAATCTGAATTTGAAGTTTACAACAAGCACCACTCCCCAAACATGTCAAAAGTCTGTAAGGACCTCCATTTTTTTTTAAATGCATCATTTGCCACATGAAACCCATTACAGGATGGAGATCCCAGTATGCTTCCTCTGCCTGAACAGAAGAGAAACCCTGAGGGAGAATCAGTGAGTGTTGGTCCTAGACAAACACCCATCAAAGAGATGCCCCGATGGACCCTATGTGTTTTTAAAATTTTCATGTCTTCCTCATAAAATACCCTCCATTCTCTCTTGCTTGCCCAGTGAGCCTTTGTTTTATTTGTTTTGATGGTTTGTTTATTTTTCAGTTTTGCCAGGATGGATTTAAAATAACTGCCAGATACAAGAAGTGCCGCTGTGAGAGTTAGCCCTGGAGGAGGCGAGAAGAGCACGTCTGACTGCAGCCTAGGGCCCCCTTGTTCACCCAAACTGGAGCAAAATGCATCCCAGTAATCTCACCTAAGTACCTTTATACACCAACCCACAGATCTCTAGCCTAGACACTGAATTTTACTGCCAACTCTGTATGAGCAGACTGCCTGCGGTACCTTGCTCTCTGTGAACCTTCAGCATTCCTACTATTGCACAATCAGATCCACACAAAACACAGAAGTCTACTTACAAGACTCACAAACGTTATTTATTAAGCAATGGCATGGAGTTCATTTCCCAAGTATGCAGGCTGAGGGGGTCAGTGCTGGGACCTGTGCTGTTTAACATCTTTGTCAGTGACATGGACACAGGAATCGAGTGCATCCTCAGTTTGCAGATGACACCAAGCTGTGTGGCGCAGTCGACTCTCTAGAGGGCAGGGATGCCATCCAGAGGGACCTGCACAAGCTGCAGAGGTGGGCCCAGGCCAACCTCATGAAATTCAACAAGGCCAAGTGTAAGGTCCTGCACCTGAGTAGGCACAATCCCAAGCCCAAATGCAGGCTGGGTGGTGAATGGCTGGAGAACAGCCCTGAGGAAAGAGACCTTGGGAGTCTGGGTTGATGAAAAGCTCAACATGAGCCTGCAGTGTGCACATGCAGCCCAGACATCAACCGAGTGCTGGGCTGCATCAAGAGCAGCGTGGGCAGCAGGGCAAGAGAGGGGATTCTGCCCCTTTACTCTGCTCTTGTCAGACACCATCTGGAGTACTGTGTGCAGTTCTGGATCCCTCAGTAGAGGAAGGACATGGAAGTGTTGGAGCGGGTCCAGAGGAGGGCCACAAAGATGATCAGAGGGCTGGAGCAGCTCTGCTGTGAGGACAGGTTGAGAGAGTTGGGGCTCTTCAGCCTGGAGAAGAGAAGGTTTCAAGGAGACCTTAGAGTAGCCTTCCAGTATCTGAAGGGGGCCTACAGGAAGGCTAGGGTGAGATTATTTACAAGGTGTTGCAATGACAGGACAAGGGGTAATGGGTTTAAACTGGCAGAGGGGAGATTTAAACTGGATGTTAGGAGGAAATTCTTTACAGTGGGGGTGGTGAGGCACTGGCACAGGTTGCCCAGGGAGATTGTGGCTGCTCCCTCCCTGGATGTGTTCAAGACCAGCTTGGATGAGACCTTGTGTGACCTGTTCTAGTGGGAGTTGTCCCTGCCTATGGCAGGGGGTTGGAACTAGATGATCCTTGAGGGCCCTTCCAACCTTACCATTCTATGGAAAAAAAAAAAAAAGTTACTGGAGAGATTTCAGCTGTACACTAACACGAGTAAGGAAGTAGAGCATGTCCCATATTCAGAAACTATTACATTGTTTTGTTTTCTAAGTGTGACAACTCCACAACTAAGTGTTCATTAGTGTTTTTCATTTTGAACACTGATTTGAAAAACTAATTATAATTCATGTTAGGTTAAAGATCTAGCACAAAATTATTGCTACAATGAAGAAATTATTAAAAATAATACACAACTTTCTGTATATTTCTACACAATAAGGACAATACCAGGATGATATCAATGTGTTTTGGCTCTAAACTGTTAAGAAAACCTCACAGGAACATGTATTTTATATAGTATGCACTGTTTATATTAGCAAAATGTGCTATTACATGTTCCTTTTGATTTTCATAATGCTTCAGTGTCAAACAGCAGGGTACAATATGGATCCTGTTAAATAATGATTAGAGCGGAGAACTAACTGTATATTTTACCCTCCAAAAGCACAGACTATTTCTTGCATATCTGAGATATAGAACATTTTTAAACTAAAATTCTGTATTTATCATTTGTCATGTGTATTATACATGTGTGTGTTGATAACTACTCATTAAAATCTTAGTTTCATGTTATAGTCTATATCTCAGTGGTTTATTCTATACTTATATGAGTGTGCAAAAAAAAATCCGAAACCCGTAAATTGTTTATCTGAAGATGTATCATCCACTGCTCTTAAATAGAACAACTAATTTCCATGTTTAAGGAAAACCCTAGATGTATCAGACATAAATGAGCATAATTTATATTCTCCATCAAAGGAATATAAAACTTTGTGAGGCCTGAAAAGTCTGTGTTTCTTTTCTTTTGGTTTTTTTTTTTTTCTTCTTTTTTCCTATTTTCTGGTAGCAAAATTCAAACTGGAAGGGGCTATGACTGCTTTTTAAAATACATCATTGGGCAACCACTTAAGAGGAAAAAGAGCTACAGAAGATAAAGCATATCGTTGGCATGAAAACAAATGTGTAAGCACTAGCTAAGAATAAATTTATGCTAGAAATAGGGAAAAAAAATCTCTAGTCATCAAGGAAGTGATTCTCTCGAACATTCCAAGAACAATACCTGGTGACCCAGCAGGTCATTCCTCATCCTCAGTCTTCAGTTTTCCTATGTTTAAAACATTGCAGGCTGTGGTCTCCCAAACAGCTGTGGCTTCTTGCTGCATTAGCTAAATGTCACTTTAAAGAGTACAGAGGAATACAAACTGAAAAGAATTCATGCAATACAAAGGAAAACACACTTTTAGAATAACACTACAGCTGAAAACTTCATTTTTATGGATTTCCAACTACCGTTTTTCAAGCTTTTTAAGTATTTTGCCAGTTTGTCAAAGGTAATGTTGTCCTTGAGGATTTGCCCTGCAGTTTTATAGCTACTAGCTTTTCTTATTTACAACTGCATTAAACAGGTCACCTGATAGTAGCATAAATGGGTATGAAGCAGTGGTGATATTTAGTCATCCCTAATAAGAATGCCAGCTAGGAAATATGTGTTCCAAGGGGCCAAGAGAATATAGATTAATTACATTATGGAATACAGAGCGTGGAAACCCCAAGCTATCAGTTAAATTCTTACTATTTCAGTGGAATCAACAAGATTAATTATTCTGAAATGCTAATGTTAAAATCTCTGGTAGACTATTAGGTGGTGTCTTTTTCACAGACAAATTTATTGGGACAAGGAATATGTTTGTGGGAAAGGGAGAGGTTTATCCTCCACATTAGCATGGCTTTTGACAGGACTGCACAGCTGTTTATCAGTAGTTGACATATCAGTCTCCTCTTTATAGACGCATATTACTTTTATTGTAATCACCACTATTTATCTTTGGTCGTTTGGTTGCATATTTCTACATAAGAAGACACCTGGGCTCCAACAGAGGGCTGAGAAGCAAAAATCCTGGAGATCGCCTGAGCTAAGGCAGCTGCACTGTAAGGGCTTTGCAATGTCTCAGTCCCTCATCTATGTAAGACTCACAAATGACAGGAGTGGAGTTATGGACCAACTCTACACGAAGCTGCAACGTTTTTCAACTTCATATAAACCAGGAAGGACAAAGGCTGTGTGAAAGCATCTTTATGTGCCATCCACATACATTTCTGCATCACTAGCTGCTTCTGGTGTACATTATCTGCAAATTTTACTTCCCGGGGTCATCGTCTTAAAGAACAGTTTCCCCACCCACTACCACCTACTTGTATTTTCAGATCTAGAAATGTACAGTAAGTACTGTGGTTGCAATTCTTAACTTAATTGGCAGTCTTTCAAGTGCAATTATGTCTAAAAGGTTGGCCTTTAATCTTGCTACACTGCTAGTTAAAATGCCTGATTTTTTTTTTTTGGATACACTGACCATATTCACTCATTTTAAATATCACTCTGACAGCTCTATACAACAAAAATCACTGGATTTGAGAAGTTCATTCAATAAATGACTTTAACATTTAGAGTAATACAAAGTAGATATTTTCCCTACCAAAAAAAAAAAAATATTGGTTCTTTCAACTAACTAGCATGAAGTCAACAAAAAACTAAAAAAATAAAATATGCCTTATCTTCTATCTAACTCACTTTTGAAAATAGCTGTTTATTTTAAACTGTCTTTGATTTACTCTTGCAAGATTGTTATTTCAGAAAACACAGTTCCTGACAAGGTGTTTCCTTTCTTTTTTCTAAAAGAAAGCAAGACAGGGAAAATATGGATACTATTAATGGTCATTCTGTTACTAGTAGTCTCTGTACCTTGGCAGAAATACACTATCTTGATGCTTCTTCAGTCCTGTTTGCATTAGACATTCATTTTTATTTAAAGGAAAAAAGAGAGATGCTTCCAGCCCTGAATCTGAAAATACTTTTTCCATCCTAGAGAATCTATTCCATCAAAACAGTGGCCAGCAGGGCAAAGGAGGGGATTCTCCCACTTTACTCTGCTCTCATCAGACCCCACCTGGAGTACTGTGTACAGCTCTGAGCCCCCAGCACAGGAAGGACATGGAAGTGTTGGAGTAGGTCCAGAGGAGGGCCACAAAGATGATCAGAGGGCTGGAGCAGCTCTCCTATGAGGACAGGTTGAGAGAGTTGGGGCT
>VWZE01024400.1:1247894-1284300 GCA_013396675.1 Eubucco bourcierii | reverse complement strand
GCTGAGAAATTGTTTGGGAACAATAACCAAAACATATAGATAAGTCAGTCTCTGTCTGACTCTTGCTGGAACAGCAGTTTCTGGAGCGATCTAGCAGTTTCTGACTCTGACTCCTCTGCCGATTAATTTTCACTAACCACTTTTCTTCTAACCCCCTTGGCTAATCCTTCTAATTCACCTTACACATAAGGCAAACCTTGGGGAAGGTACAGGAGTGTGGAGAAGGTGGAAGGGTGGTTGGGAGCCCCTCCTGGGGTCTCTGATTTCTGGGAGGGGAGTTGTGTTTCTGTATTACCTTTTACTTTTATATTTCTGTAAATATTCCTGTATATAGTGTATATATCTGCTGTACATTGTGCAAAGCTGTAGTGCAAAGTTAAGAGCTTCATCTCTTAACTTCCAGCCTGCTGAGTTCTAGTCTGGGTCATTTTACAAAGTGGGTGGGAGCGGGTAACTCCCAAACTGTCACAGAAGGCTGAGGAGGGACTATTTACAAGGTGTTGCAATGACAGGACAAGGGGCAATGGGTTTGAACTGGTAGAGGGGAGATTTAAGCTGGATGTTAGGAGGAATTTCTTTCCAGTGAGGGTGGTGAGGCACTGGTACAGGTTGCCCAGGGAGGTTGTGGCTGCTCCCTCCCTGGAGGTGTTCAAGGAAGGTTGGACAAGGCCTTGAGTGAGTTGTACTAGTTGGAGGTAGCCCTGCCTATGGCAGGGGGTTGGAATTAGATGATCCTTGAGGTCCCTTCCAACCTTACCATTCTATGATTCTATGAAAGAATGAAACAGCCAAGAGGATAGACAGACTTCTAAACATCTCCAGCTAAAGTTATTACAGAAGCTGTTCTTCAGTAGTTTCCCAGAAAGGCCTTGTTTTAGAAAGTTAACTAGACTAATACTTTTTATTTTCTTTATTGTAGTTCATCCATTTATGTTCTTCTTGATATGTCAGTAAGAATAAAGCTCACATCCTAGATAACATGGACATAGTATGACAATCTCCTCAAGGTTTTAAGTTTAGACTTTATAATGGCAGAAATAGGTCAAATTTGTCAATGGTGAATCATTTCAGTTTTATTTATCCGTGGTACAAAGAGTAGGATGTGAAGTGTAATATTTTTATCTAATTTTAAAAACAAGCAAACTGAGCAAATAAATAATGATAAGAAAAAGTGATAAAGTGGAAAAGCATGCCGAGAACCAAAGTAACTGGTCAATGTTGTTATTCTGTAACATTTTGTTTCAAGTTTTCCAGTATCGTACAACTTTCATAAATGCTCAATGCCATGACATGTAAAATAATTTCTAGAATGTAGGCACTTGCTTTACTATATTAGACACCAACTCAGTGATGTGACTATAAGTAAACACTTTGCTAACCATGTCTTATAGGCAGATAGGTTTTTAATTCTGTTGAGCTTTTAGGAAAGGAAGAGGCCCAGAATATGTGAATCTTCCAAGCATGCCCCTCCTCGTCACAGAGCTTCCTGATCCAGTGTTTAGATTTACCTCATTTCCTCTTCCTCAGGAGATTAATTCAGTAGATCAAGGAAAAATTCAGGTAATGAGGCTCTGCATAGTTTTTTCCTAATTCTTTTCTGTTCCATGAAACTTCTGAATGCAACAGCATCTAGTGAACCACTGAATAATTAAGAGATTTAAAAGTTGACTGTGACGAAGTGAACATATCAGGGGAAAAAAAGATCACTTAGTGCAGCAGGGTCAGAAGTAATTTCTCCCTTTTTTGCAACTACAAAGTTAGAAAAACTGTATTTCACAAATAAAAAAATACTGTGATTTTTATATTTTACTGGCTAGTGATGATGTTGACGATCATAAAATGGCCTTAAAAATAGATTTTGTTTAGTATTATTTAGGGAATACATTATTTAGAGAATATTGCAATTTATGATAAAATCGAGTGTTGGTTTCTAATAAAAAAAAATAAATAATGTGATCATCTTGGAAACTGGGCACTTTTAATGTAATGGTGAACAGGAGAATGAAAAAATGCTACACTGGCTTTTTTATTTGCAAAACACTCGACCTGTCATATTTTAAAACATTCAGACTTCAGAGAGCATTTTACATATGCAGTAACTGCTGTTGTTGCTTCTGTTACTATTTAATTGTGTTTTATCAATAGACTTACACAATATTTAGCTGAAATACCAGTCCAAAGGTTACCCATAAATAAATTAAAGAATATTTGCATAACAATTACTCATCAGTTCAACAGAAGAGAAAAATCAATTAGTGTTTTAAAAACCTGAACATTTCAATGAAGTTATAAATCTAAGTCTACTAACAATTTGCTTCAACTGGTTTCTGCGAAGACTACTGCAAAATTCTTGTAGAAGTCACAGTACAGTGTACCTTAAAAAATAAATCACCTGACCATAATAATGCCTTTCTTGTCTTGGGGGATTCCTTTAATTAATTAGTAATTATAATAAATCCATGCTTCTGTATGACTTTGTCTCAATGATTAATGAAGCTTTTCATAGCCATTATTAAATTAATTCTCCTAATACGCTGAGAAGTTAGTAAATACTATTATCTCAGATACAACATACAGAAGTGAAGTTAGGTAAGGAAAGGTTAAATGACTTGCCCAGCCCAGTGTGACTAAGTATTAAAAAATTGGAAGCATTTCCCATCCCTAGCACTTTGAAATGGGTTTAAAATCATGCTGTTTACATTTTTAATGCTATTTTTATTTTACTTTTAGTCCTATGGATTTTGGCCTTCAGTTGTTTTTCTAAAAGGTCTTTTTAAAGGTTCCTCTCTACCACCATAGAGTCTTGAGACTTTTTTTTTTTTTTTTAAACTAGATAGAGAAAAGCATAGATAAAATTCCCACATGAAAGCTTATCCACAGGGTCTTAGACTTCAAGCAGTGCAAAAACTAATGTGAGATTGAAGCCAAATACCTCGGTTAGATCGCGAAGGTGAGCTTTTACACCCATATTCAGGCGCCTACAGAAGGAACTTGACTTTTGCCAGCTAATTATATACATTGTTTTTTCTTGAATTAACTAGAATTTAATGAAGGCTTGGTACAACTAAGCACCTGGACTGATTTTTAGATGTGTAATTAAGGGATCACTAGCTGACATTGAGATTCCACTTTTGAAAAGTCTTAACCCGTATCTCCTGAATTTTACTCTTGGCTTAATGGAGCATTTCTCTTCTTTGCATTTTTATTTATATGGCACTTGTCACCATAGAAGATTAGGGCAAATTAAATTCCACTATAATTCACCTAAAAGTATGGGTTCTATTTTAAGATTAAGAGCAGTTGGTTCATTATAATAAAATATTTTCTTGATAACTGCGTAGTCTAGAAATGATTAAATTGTTTTTACAACAAAATTAACATTTTTGACATGTATAGCACAGAAACTATGAGTAAAGTAGAAGTTAAATTTAAGATGTTCTTCCTGAAGCTGTAGATGCTTTGTGACATCTTTGTTTAAACAGTCTTCCTTAATAGATTTTTTTTTCTCCCTGAATGTTCTCGGTCTAATTAAATTCACTTTCCTCTTCTGCAGTGTAAATAAAACACATGTAAATTCAGTAGGTTCATGATAATACTTTTGACAGAATTGCTCAGCATGATGGTGTCCTTTAGCTTTGGTATTCCCTGCAGCCTTCACATTCTAAGTTCTTGTGAAATGAGGAGCAGATAGCTTAGTATCTTTGACCTCCAGCAAAAGTTTGAATGGAAGCTACATGAGCTCAAGCACAATTAAATGCTAATATAATTGTCTTCATATAGCAGATAAATTGTCATGCTTCTGTTTTATACTTGAGAGAAAGGCCAAAATGGGATAAGGAATGATTGCTTCAATGACCATATAGATCAAATATGAACTTTAGCATGTAAGTAAGCACATATCTAAGGGATTGTGCTCTTTGATTTACTCCTGGGCCTAGCACTGTCATAAATATAAGGTCAGTCTCTTTTTCAGTGTCTGAACAAGCCATTACTTTTTACTTTATGAACTGTATACTCCATCTCTGTACTGTACAGGACTAAACCTGATTTTTCTCTGTTTCCTAAATTATTGATGAAGAGCCATTATCACAGCAGAACTCTTCCACAAAAGTGTTTTCCGATGCAGGCTCTCCACAAGCAATTTGACCTGCACTTGCGAAATAGTGAGGTAATTAATAATCCATTGGGGCAATTTTCCCTTTTAAACTAAAATTATATAAAGACAATATAAACCAGATGAAAGCACTGACATATGATGGATAAAATTAAATCTGTGTATTACTAATAATTGTAATATCTTGAAATGTGCATTTCCAACTTGATTGCACTTCGGAAAATATGCTGAACATAATGACAGTACAAACCAAAGTTCAATTCCTTTAATCAATATTTAAACAGACTTTATTTAGAGATCTTATACTTATCTTCCAGTGGTTTGGAGTGGCCATTTTTTTGCTTTTCAGGAACTTTTGGTAACTGGGTAATATTCCCAAGCCATCTATTTCTTGTACATATTTCACAGCGGGGTTTGAATGTTTTTTTAAATTATTTTTATTTTTGGGGGGTTAAAGACTATGTGGCAGTGAATAGCAAGCTATATATGGATGACATGGGTTCAGGCCCAGATGCAGCCAAGCCCCATGCAGCTGCTCACAAAATTCCCCTTCATCTCCTCCCCTCCAGCTATTAATAGCTGGAGTTACAGGACTGCAAAGGTGGGAAGTAGGACACATCCTCTTTGAACTGCTAGAACTCCCAGGACACTTCCTCCACAGCCAAAATGAAGGGCCAAGGATGAAGAGAGCTTCCCTTGTATTGCTGGATCTGGCCAGCCAATTCACCACCATTTGTCCCTGACCATCTTTCCAGGACACTATTGCTAATAATCATAGAATCATAGAATGGTTTAGATTAGAAGCAACCTCAAAGATCATCTGGTTCCAAACCCCCGCCATAGGCAGGGACACCTCCCACTAGAACAGGTCACTCAAGTTGACATATGATGGCGCTGCACTTCATAGGAACCACTGCCATACAGGTGGTGTGGATTGGGCTTCATCTGGATCTGCTTGATATGCAGCTCATCATAAATCACATCCAGCACACCTAATTCTGTCAGGGACTGGATATCACTCATCATGATGGTCCACTTTTCAGGGTAATATGTAGCATCTTCTTGAGGGGGTAACTTTCCTTCATTCCTGACAGAAGCCACCTCCAGAGGCTGAGAGTGTTTGTCTGTTTTCCAATTGCCTTGTCAATTCCACCTTCCCTAAATAGGGATCTCAGCTACTTGGTTTCCCTGTCCTCCAATTCAAAACTTTTGGCCCTGTTATCCCAGCACTGGAACAGCCAGGTGAGAATGTGAAATTATCTGAAATCCTTTCACATGTGTTGCAGCTCACTCAGGGACAGGACTCTGATCTGGGTCTTCCTCCTGTTCTCTTGATGGCCCTGGTTCATCATCTTCCCCCACAAGCTGAACTGATCTTCTTGCGAATTTCTTTTTCTGTACAGAGGCAACTATTATCAACCACACAGGCTGGTTCTCTGGTGCATCTTCAGCACCTGGTGCTGGAATCTGTCTTCTCCTTGAAGGCTTTAAGCAGTGTTGAAAAGAACTCAATAGGCAGGGGTCAGGCCTCAGCACATTGCAGTGATTTGTCTGTCAGAAACTGCCAGGTTGACAATGTTGTTTTTCCCAAATATTGTACGAGGTTATCAGGATTCTGCACTTGTTCAGGGGTGAAATTTCAAAACATTGTAGGTGACCAATGTCCTAGACACTTCCCTTCTTCATTGCTGTCGTTACGTTGGACACATATTTTTTCTTCTGCATGATTCTATGCTCTGTTCTCACATCTCACCTGATTTCCAGAATTGCCTGCTTCCTGAAAGCCTGGTGACTTGTCAAAAGGAATAGAAAAACATCATTATATCTCAATTTTACAAATTATTTTAATTTTACATCACAGGGCTCAAACAGGCCTTCCCATAACTGTAATATTGCCATACAACTTGCAAAATCACCTATTCTATGCCGGCATGCATATGTAAGCATGAAATATCTTTCCAAGTTATGCAGAGAGGAATTCTGCTTAATGATCTCAGAGGACAGGATTGTGCACTGTAACTGTAACCTCTGTGAGTGGCACCACAAGGAAAATTTTCAAATTGAAATATTTAAGTGTCTTTAAAAGTGCCTAAACTGTATTCTCACTATCCAAACTGATAAGAATTCAGATCAGGATTTAGCTTTGAGCTATATATACATATATTTGGGTTTCTCATTCCTGTTAAAAGTTCTGCTGAAAAAAAATCAATGTGTGGAAGTGTAATACATGTAACAGCATCAATAACAATAATTCTTATATTCTGCTAAAGGCCAAGCCACTGTCAAAATGGAATTTGATATTACACTTCCGTCTTCTTTCAGATAAAACACTATCCATTTCATTTCTGTAGCATATTTATTGTCATTTGTTACAGCTCCTCTGCATGTGATACTGATGCTGCTTAAGCATTAGCTGTTACAAGAGTAACCTCATCAGCTAGAATGGGATATATGTGCACATCCTGACAAACTATTTTATTATGATTTAGCTATAATTTATTTCATTCAACACAAAATGAAAAGGCAAAATATAGGGCAATCTTAGAGATGAGTCTGAACTAGATTTTCCAAAGACTTCTTTATTTCTTAAAGCAAACAAACCAAAGTTAACGAACAACGAAACAACAAACAAAAAAAAACAACCAGCAAAGAAAAAACCAACTTAATGTATTGCTATATATAGACCTATTTTTCCTTAGGGAAGGTAATATTTATTATTAACTGCCAAATGTTTTTAGCATGAAGTTATGCACACATTATTTAATCAAATTTTAAAACCTCACTGTCTTGGATGCTGCACAAAGATAGAGGAGAGACATACTAAAGTTCAGTGTAACATAAAATCTGAAAAAGCCTGGAAACAAACAGAGGCTAGAGAACAAAGTTTAGTTTGTTGGGATATAAGGAGTACAACTGGGATAAAATTAACATTTTTCTATTGCATTTATTTTATTCTTCTTTGTATAGTATAGCCTTTACCTTTGCTAATCTTTGATCAGAACAAGTAAGTGAAAGCTGGTAATGTTAATAACAAACAGGCATGGCAACAACAGATATAGGGAAAAGAGAGTGGAGTGAACAAAATAATCTAGCATCCAGAACTACTCTTTTGTTGCATTCCACTCCAGCTGAACACAGTGTGTTTTTCTACTCCTGTTACATTGCTCCTCGGTGTTCCTAGAAAAACTCAAATTCTTTGAGCTTATGCTTTAGTACTATGGACAAATATGGAACCTACTCTCAGTCTAGCAGCTTTTACCTTTCCTGTAATCTTTATACACAGATAAAGTTACCTCCCAAAGTGTCTAGACAGCAAGGAGATGTTATGATTTCATGACTACATATTAGCATTAGGGAAGAAATTTCAGATATTTAAGGCTTCATATAAACTGCAAAGAGTGGTTTCAATATGATTTTTGTGGACAATGCAAGTATTTCTTATTTTCATCTCCCGTTGACATTATGAGGAATAACCCTTATCCTCTTTCATGTAGCCAGTTTAAAAGTACTGCTACATCTCTCTTGCTATGACCTACAGCAGATGTTTCTTACTCTGAAAACTTAATTAAGCTCTCTGTAGTATCGAAATGAAACAAAAGCCATGGTACATAGATCTTCTCACAGTATATCAAGACAATGCCATAAAGGTATTATTTCAGAAGTACAAAACACAGTAATACCAGCCTGTTTAGATCAAGTTCTTTATAAGTGTATAAAGACAGAAATTATTTATAGTCTGATTGGTCATCCTGGTTTGTATGAATTGTTTAAAATGAGAGAAAAAAAGACCTCAACCTGAGAAGCGACCCACAAATGAAAATCAAAAGGCTGCGATGTGCATGTATGGCATACAGATGGGTATCATTTTACTTTGAAAATATTCTCAGTTTCACAGTGACAACTCTAGAAGCATTTCTATGTCACAGAAGACAAAGTAGGCCAGACAATCGAAGACCACATTACTTAAGCATGAACTATAGATATTTAAATAGGTTAATTAGAATGTCTCCTTTTACATGTTGACTTCTATGTAGTGAATGTCCTGGAAACTTGTTGGAGGGATACTGATAATTGAGATTGAAGGGAGCAAATTACATAACACAAGATCTCACAGGACTGTTAGACTGAAGCTCTTCAGTAAAGATTTTTCCAAATTATCCCTATATAACATTTCTCAGTCCCACAGAGATATGAGTGCCCGGTTGAAAACTGATCCACAACCAAGAAAACCATTTGGTCTCATCATTTTCAACCACAGCATTTTCAGAATATCTATCACATTCTCAAAAACCTTGACTCTTGACGAGTCCGGTTTTCCAATACATAGAATCATAGAATCATAGAATCATAGAATGGTAAGGTTGGAAGGGACCTCAAGGATCATCTAGTTCTAACCCCCTGCCATAGGCAGGGACACCTCCTACTAGTACAGGTTACTCAAGGCCTCATCCAACCTGGCCTTGAACACCTCCAGGGAGGGAGCATCCACGACCTCCCTGGGCAACCTGTGCCAGTGTTTCACCACCCTCACTGTAAAGAACTTCCTCCTGATTCTATTCCCCTCCTATGATTCTATGATTCTATGAAATATAATCCAATTTAATAAGCTAAGAATATTCTGAACAATTTTCCTAATTTAAAATATTTTAATTTGTGTTTTAAGAAAAATTAAAAAAAAAAAAAAAAAAAGAAGTTGCCTTAGAAATGAAATTGAGTGTGACTTTGGAGTAACACTTTTCTACAGCATTAGAAAATATATCAAAAGGTAATGTGTTCCTATAGATGGTGAAATTATGCTTTGTAAATCGTTACATACCTTTCAGAGGGGTTATACTGTGTGCTGTCACTATTAATGGAGCAACGATTGGTATCAGAAATTCCCACCCTAAGTATATTTAAGATTTGATTTACACTTCTTACTATTCCTTCAGTTTTTCTTCATACTGTTTTGTTGCGTATGTTTTAATTAAGAAAAAAAGCATTTAGATGCATTTCTGGAGAACTTTTAACAATTCAGGACTGAAATGGAAAAATCATTCCTATCTAACACTATATCATAAACTCTTCTAGAGTGATACTTCAGGTAAGGTATTGCAATACCTAGACATAGCAAGATCACTAAAAACTGAAATTTTGATTTGAGTTTTGAACTTACATCCTGTTATAGGTTTATTTCAGCCAGTGTTCACTATTACTATGATGCATAGCAGGTATTTTTGATGCTTCAGCTGTTAAGTGACCATATGTAAGTGCATGTATATACAGTAGAACTATCCAGTCACAGATTACACACATCAGTCACTCCAAAAGCTTCACTTCCAGCATCAGTAGGAAGATTACAATATCAGAGAGAAAAGCAATAATCTGAGGTCACAGCAAATGCTCTGCTCTAAATACAGGACTTTCTTGTCATGGACACTAATCTCTCACAGAAAGAGGAATCTTGCCTAGGTGTGTAATCCTTTCTCTTGGGTCATTTTTCAGTCATTTCTAGTGCTGCACAAAGAGTATCTGCCAGTAAGATAATATAGCTTAGATGCATAAGACAGTATTTATTGAAAGATGCACGCGGATATATCTAGGATTTAACAAACTAGTAGGCTAAGTACCAGCATGCACTCTGCCGTGATAAAATACCCAGAGTCTGCAAGGCACCATCCTGGAGGGGAAGGGTCAGCTTCCACTGCCCCTGAAACAGATCATTTTTCACTGACTGTTTTTTTCACTCAGGATTTTATACAATTTCATGCTGATGCTCTTCCTCTTGAAACCTTTAGCTACTAATGATCCAGTTCCAACAATCCTACCCTGTCTGCAGTTTTGCAGTTTTTATCTTGCATACCTCTGGTCTGCAGACTTTGTCTCAACTTAGCAGTCTCCTAGAAGGTCTGAGACAAGGTTATGAAGCTGAGTGATATCTAGTCTAGGTCTTCACAGGCAGCTGCACCCTGTGGAGATTGAGGAGGTGGTTACACACGGGATCATACAGAGAGAGATGGCTACAAGTGCACTTCAGTTCACGATCAAAGGCAGCAGCAAAACTGGGCCTGACCTCAAAAAGTTGTTAAGACTGCCTGGCTTTCCAAAGCCCACTGACTCCTTTTTACACCTTTGAAGTCCTCAAAACAATCAATGCTATACAGCACTCCCAAACTTCCTGTCATCCACCCCTACACACACACTCTCTTTCAAATGCAAGGAAACACCTTTCCCATAGTCCCAAACATTAGGTTTCAGTATAATTTTCCTCTTACTGGGTTCTGGCATTTCTGTCTCAAACAGCATCGTGTGCACTGCAGTATCAGAGATTAAAGACTGTATGGCAAAACATGGTTTCATTTCTTCCACTTCAGAGAAGAGAAAGAAAAAATGTTGTTATTCTCTACCATCCATATTGCAATGAAAGATAGTTTGGTGGTAATGAGATCTTTCATGCTTTCACCTCTAATAGGAGCCAGAGATAGAAACAAATGGAAATTATTTTTCTTTTGGCAGAGATTCAGTCATCTCTGAGATGACACGTTTGGAGTTGCTGTGTGTAGCATAAACACATCATTGTATTTCTGATTAAAAGTCTTCTACTTTGCAGCAGTTTATCTTCTGTTTAGTTCTACAGTGATCACCCTTGAAAATCTATGAAAACCTGACCATAAGGAGTTTAGCAGAGGGGAGGCAAGTCAATCACATTCCTGAAAATATAGAATTTAAAATAATTGTTAATTACATGAGGAAATTTTCCTGCTGATACACTGTAGCAAATAACGGTGAAAAATTAAGTGTCCCAGACACATGTGCTTCTGAGAGTCTGCATGCAGCCCAGAGTCTGAGGGAACTTTATGCAGCTGTTGTGTGCAGCTATCTCATTAAAGAGGAAGCAATTTTGCTTGTTTGCAGAAGCATCTGAGATCACAAATGAAGTACAAACAGCAAACTAGTTAATTTCCCTTATCCCTTCACAGTTTTAGCAAGTGCCAGGCACTTCAGACAGACAACCGTATAGTCAGTACTTTGCCAGAGGAGGACAACTTCAGTTCATGTGTTTATCTCTTCTTATAGGCAATCAAATAATTATTGTATTACACTTTATTTTATGTCCATCCAATTAGGGTTAGTCTGGACATGAATAAGTGTTCATTGACTAAATCAATAGCCTTTGCTATGTTACAGTGCACGTAAAATAGTTACGAGAATAAAATCAGTTGTTACATTAACCATTTGGAAAGAACGGTCAGGCTAAGCTTTGAACTAACATTGCCTCATTAGGTTATATTCAGATTAAGAAGAAGACAGGAACAAAAGCAAGCAATTAAAAAAAAAAAAAAAAGTCTTCTGTTTCCTTTCTACACTTTAGATTAATTAGAATTTACCACTAAAAGAGCCAGACAGTACAATTAAGTTTTACAGCAACCATATTAAAGTTTTTTAAAATTGAGCTTCCACTTCCCCATAAATCCCAGCGGTACTTTACAATTAAATTAGGCTTTGTCATCTGAAATAACAAAATGATACATATAACATGCCACACACTCTCTGGTGCAGGAGCCCAGCTAATCAAGAGAGACACCTAGAATATTGTTACTTCAAATATACAATACTGCTCATATATCTGGAAATACCACTATAAAGACAATGTATACATATAAGAGCTATTTCATGTTACCTCTCCCTGCCATCAGTACTGAGCTAGAACAGCACAGTGTATGACAAATAAGTTATAAAATGGATTTTGCCTCTTAATCATCTTCCAGTTGTGATATGTCCATGAAATAGTCAAGTTCCTTTCGCAGGTACTAGGTATTAAACAGAATGTGAATAATTCTGATTTGCTATTCTGAACTCATTCCTAAAAGCCTGTGTTGAATTTTTAGTAGACAGCTCTTCTCATCATGAACACAACTGTTAGAATATCATTGTATTTCATAGATGCTACCCAAATCAATAGCTGATTAACAGAATTATTTTAGAAATTTGGTAAGTGAATTGGCTCAGCTATATTTTCTGAGAGTCTTTTGGGATGGTGCAGCCCCCAAACAGCATCCATCGTTTCCAATAGTGAAAGCTAGGGCTGCTTCTTTGCCTGATGAGATATTCAGACCTCACAGGAGAGTAATCTACCTTTCAGGCTAAATTATTCAGAAGTAGAGAGGTCCAAGATGAATTCTCTTCTGTTATTCAAATAATCTTCTATTGATTAAGCCATTCAGTTAATATTAACTTAGAGAGAGATGTGAATGACAGTTAGGCATGATGATATACCTGTGCTAATCTGCTCATTACGAGGAAGTCTGAGGTGTGTCTCAGCCTGCCCAGATATAAATCTTAAAGCTTCTGGACAAATGTACAGATATTGCACAGTAAATTCTACGAACCAGAAACCAAGATGCAGTTCTGGATTTTACAAAAGTAAATAGGACTTAAGAAAGACAATCTTCATCTGGAACAATCTCCAAGAAAGCAATTAGGTATCATTAAGTGCTATTTAGGTACTATTCAAACATTTGTCTTCCCGATCTGGATGGTTAGTTGTGGATTGTTTTCGGTGGGGATGAGGAACTGTTGTTTCTGAGTTTGTTGTTTTCTTCTGAATGACTAACAGATACTATTGTGATATCAGGCACAGAGTGTCTCTAGTTAATCATTTCCAAACTTTTGGCCCTATGAATTTGAACATTTCCAGTGCTAATGTCCACAATCTCCACTCAGTTGCCTTTCCAGGTACTTCCCTTTCATTTCCAGCATATCAGAAAAGAAGCACACAGGTTCTGCGTTCCATCAACATCAGTTATCTGTGCATGCTTGAGAGAAAAACTACTTCCTGCTAATGCAAAATAAATAATACTAGGACACAGCAAAAGTAAGGTGCTTGCCTAAGAGCTGTTAACGCAAATTTCCCATAAGGTTCTTATGAAAGCACATTTGTTTGCAATTTAGATGTTAAATATTTTACCGTTTTAAAGACAAATTGTTGCAAAGAAAGTTTCCCAGAGTTGACAGTGGCTGAGTTAAATGATAGTTAAACACATCAGGGAGAGAGTGCATTTAGTTTTTCACGATGACATTACAGTTCAGACAGATGCAGACTTCTGAATGTCTAAGATTGAAAATCAAAGAGAAATTTTACTCCTGTGCTATATATTTGTCCAGTCCCCTATTTTGAAGACAGACAGCTGAACTTAAGCAGCTCTCATTCTAACCAAAGGAGAAAAAAAAAAAATAAAAAGGGAAAAAAAAATAAGAGAGAGAAAGCACTGATTTTTATTTTGTTTGCTTTTTTTTGTTGTTGTTTTTCTCTTTGATTTTTTAGAATGTGTTGTAAATCCTGCTTCAAGAAGGAAAACGTAGAATATATGCATCTTTGTTTTAATTCATCTTAGTATGACTACTTGACACTTCACATATTATGGATTTTTTTTAACAGTCAATATCTATCACCCCTGAAATTATATTTATCTTGTGGCATCTGACACATCTCTCATGCTTTGTCCTAGCTGTTTTCATTTCTGTAGTCTCTGCAATGGATGGCAATATATGACCAGCAACACAGAACCTTCAAAAAAAACCATAAATAGGCACTTAGGAACTCAGTGAAAGATTATAGCATTTTCTAGTGGACAGAGTGCTTAACTCCATTACTGTCAGAGGTTGATTAAATCATCCTACATCATATTTCAAATGCTCTGCAACCAATTAAGTCAGCCCCTTGTAACTCAATATATCTTTAAATTTCTATAGTCATAAAGATGTTAAGAAAAAATTTCCAAGATAGTCTGTAAGTAAAATGACTTGCTGTGCCATAATTATTCTGACGCAGTTTTGTGGAAATAAGGGTGATTAAAACATCTCCAATCAAATGGGGTTTGTTTCAAAAAATAACAGAGGTAATTCTTAACTGTATACTTCAGAGAGATTTTCTGCACTATGATAGTGCAGGAAAAATAAAGGACTATGTGAACCAACTGACTGGAACAGAGAAAGGAATAAGCTACATTAATTTTTAGTCAAATCCCTACTGTGGCAACATCTTCTTGTAACTTTAATATTTTATCTGAATTATAGTATCACCAGAAGACACTGTAAAGGATGAATTTGATCCCTAGTGTAACATCCATCTAGATACATCTAGCCAGCATGTTTCAAAAACATTTCTGATTATTTGGTTGCTCTGTTTATTTCCACATTTCTAATGCCATACGCATGCTATACTAGTATCAGAGAAATTACTGAATGCTTTTAGCAGTATCTTCAGGATTTATCATCTGCTCACATTGAATGTTATTTATCACAGGTTCCTGACTTAAATAAAAGAAGTAGGTCACATCTAAACACCAGGCATCAAGAAATGTTAAGTTTTCCTACAATAAATAATTCTTACATTTAATATTTGAATTCTTGTGAGGACTAGAAATGTTCAGTCTCCCCATTGTCTTTTATTTCATACCATTTTGCAAGGGCAAGCTTCTAAGACATATCAGGACACTATATCTATCCCGCTCAAAACAGAACCATTCTCAGGCTGACTTGCATTTTATAATCAGCCTTTGACCATTATTCCACTATTTTTTGAGATCTTATCAGCAATATCATTGGAATATACTGTTTGCAGGCTTTCATTCACAAAGGTATTTAATCTTATTTTGGCAGGTACTGGATGCAGTGTTGGTTAAAATGCCATTGCTTGATCCACACACTTTTGGTTTTTGTGAGTAAAAGTTTGATAGATGCCAAATATACTGGCTCCGGTTGGGATGAAGTTAATTTTCTTCAAAGCAGTCCGTATGGTGCTTTTTATTTTATATTTGTGATTATAATAGCATTGATAATATCCCAGTGTCTTAACTGTTATTGAACAGTGCTCACACAGTATTGATGCCTTCTCTATTTCTCACTCTACCTCCACAGCAAGCAGGCTAATGATGGGGAAGAGGTTGGATGAGGACACAGCTGGGAGGGTTGAGCTGAACTGATCAAAAATATCTCAAGCATCTCACCCAGGAAGAAAACAGAGGAAATGAGGGAGTGGTTTATGGATGCTTAGCTGCTAATTGGGCTGAAACTCACCGTAAAAAGGCTTCATCTGTGCACCGTATTACACAGTTCTGTACTTCCGCAGAGATGTTTACTAGAAAGATCTTATCCTTGGATTACATTATACCCTACCCACAACTCTGAAATTCTCAATTACACAGTGGTAGAAATATCATTTTGCACATTAAGAACAGAAAAGAAAAGGACAAAGAAATACACAGGAGGGTGAAATATGCACAGATTAGGTACCTAATACTCTCAAAGTGGAATCCTACTATCCCTAAAGTTAATGACAACATTCAAATGGATTTGAATGTAGCCACTATTTCAGTTATGAATTTTCCCATCATTCTTATAATCCTATTCAAATATTCTTAGAAGCAGACAAATAGGAGGGAAAAGTCATGTGTATGGATGCTAGTTCCTGTGTTCTGAAAAAGTAAGAACAAGTAATTGCCTCAGTTTTCAAGACATAGTAATAGCCTTAGTAACATTGAGATTTACTAATTATTGCCTGATGTATGAGAGGACACAGAAAAGTATCTGATCAAAGTATCAGTAGTCAAAGGAGAACTAACATCAAAAAAAGGGACATTTTCATATTGTATTTAAGTAGCATTTCATAAGTAGTGTTTAAGGATGTCCCGATGGCAGTGGAGAAAACTTTGAAGTGTTCTGAAGAATCTGATTACAGACTCCTCAGGAGAGACAGGCAAGGAACGAGGGGTGGAGGAGTGGCACTGTATATTAGGGATGATCTGGATGTCATGGGAATAGAGATTAAGGATGACCAGGTTGAGTCCCTATGGGTAAGAATTAGGCCGAAGGCCAGCAAGGCTGACATCCTGGTTGGAGTCTGTTATAGACCACCCTACCAGGAAGAAGAGGTTGATTTATTATTCTTTACGCAGCTGGAGGCTACCTCAAGATCACTTGCCCCTGCTCTTGTGGGAGACTTTAACCTACCAGACATCTGCTGGGACTCTAACACTGAAGGTTAGTCTAGAAGGTTCCTAGAGTGTATGGAGGACAACTTCTTATCTCTTATTCTTCAGCTGGTACACGAGCCTACCAGGAGTGCAGCCCTGCTTGACCTGCTGTTCACAAATAGAGAAGTGTTGGTGGGAGATGTAGTGGTCAGAGGTTGCCTGGGGTCCAGTGACCATGAAATTATAGAGTTTTCAATATACAGTGAAACCAGGAGGGGCATCAACAAAACCTCCACACTGGACTTCCAAAGGGCAGAGTTCAGCTTATTTAAGGAACTCACTTGGAAAGTTCCTTGGGAAACAGCCCTCTAAAAACAAAGGGGTCCAGGTAGGCTGGACCTACTTCAAGAAAGAACTCCTGAAGGTGCAGGAACAGGCTGTGCCAATGTGTTGGAAGATGAGCTGAGAAGGGAGACAGCCAGACTGGATGGACAAGGAACTTCTAAAGGAATTAAGGGAAAAGAAGGGGATGTATCACTTTTGGAAAAAAGGGGAGGTATCCCAGGAAGAGTTTACGGATGTTGCTAGGTCTTGTAGGAAAAAAATTAGAGAGGCAAAAGCCTATTTAGAACTTAGGCTGGCCACTGCTGGTAAGGTGAAAAAAAAAAAGCTTCTATAAATACATTAATGGCAAAAGAAGGGGCAAGGACAACCTCCACTCCTCATTAGATGGGAAGGGGAATGTATTAACAAAAGATGAGTAAAAGGCAGAAGTACTTAACACCTTCTTTTCTTCAATACTGGGACAGGTTGTCTCCAGAACAACTGGCCTCCTGAACTGACAGATGGAACCAGCGATCAGTATAGTCCCCCTCTAACCCAGGAGGAAGCATTAAGGGACCTGCTGAGCCACTTGGATCCTCACAAGGCCATGGCACCAGAAGAGATCCATCCTAGAGTGCTGAGAGAGCTGGCAGATGAGCTGGCCAAGCTGCTCTCCATCATTTCTCAACAGTCCTGTCTCACTGGATAGGTTCCCCAAAGACTGGAAGCTGGCCAATGTGATGCCCATTCACAAGAAGGGCCAGAAGGAGGAACCAGGAAATTCCAGACCTGTCAGCCTGTTCTCAGTGCCAGGTAAGGTTATGGAACAGGTCATCTTGAGTGCCATCACAAAGCACCTACAGGAATGCCAAGGGATCAGGCCCAGCCAGTATGGGTTTAGGAAGGGCAGGTCCTGCCTGACCCACCTGATCTCCTTTTATGATCAGGTTACGTGCCTGGTGAATGTGGGGAAGGCTGTGGATGTAGTCTACCTGGACTTCAGCAAAGCCTTTGACACCATCTGCTGCAACAAACTCCTGGCAAAGCTGGCAGCTCGTGGCTTAGACAGATTCACTCTGTCAAGAACTGGCTGGAGGGCTAGGCCCAGAGTGGTGAATGGTGCCACATCCAGTTGGCAGCTGTCACTAATGGTGTCCCCCAGGGATCAGGGCTGGGCCCAATCCTGTTCAATATCTTTATTGATGATCTGGACCTGGGGATTGAGTCCATTGTCAGTAAGTTTGTAGATGACACCGCTAGGAGCAGGTGTTGATCTGTTGGAGGGTAGGAGGGCTCTGCAGAGGGACCTGGACAAGTTGGATGGGTGGGCAGAGGCCAGTGGGATGAGATTTAACAAGGCTAAGGGCAGGGTTCTACACTGTGGCCACAACAACCCCAAGCAGTGCTACAGGCTGGGGACAGAGTGGCTGGAGAGCAGCCAGGCAGAAAGGGATCTGGGGGTACTGGTAGATAGGAGGCTGAACATGAGCCAGCAGTGTGCCCAGGTGGGCAGGAGAGCCAATGGCATCCTGGCCTGGATCAGGAACAGTGTGGCCTGTAGAACAAGGGAGGTTTTTCTGCCTCTGTACTCAGCACTGGTCAGGCCACACCTTGAGTCCTGTGTCCAGTTCTGGGCCCCTCAATTCTAGAGAGATTTTGAGGTACTGGAACATGTTCAGAGAAGGGTGACAAAGGTGGTGAAGGGCCTGGAGAACAGCCCTGTGAGGAGAGGCTGAGGGAACTGGGGTTGTTTAGCCTGGAAAAGAGGAGGCTCAGGGGTGACCTCATTGCTGTCTACAACTACCTGAAAGGAGGTTGTAGCCAGGTGGGGTTGATCTCTTCTCCCAGGCAACAGAATAAGGGGACACAGTCTCAAGTCGTGCCAGGGGAGGTATAGGCTGGATATTAGGAGGAAGTTCTTCACAGGGAGAGTGATTGGCATTGGAATGGGCTGCCCAGGGAGGTGGTGGAGTCACCATCCCTGGAGGTGTTCAAGCAAAGACTGGACGAGGCACTTAGTACCATGGCCTAGTTTATTGGATAGGGCTGGGTGCTAGGTTGGACTGGGTGATCTCGGAGGTCTCTTCCAACCTGGTTGATTTTATGATTCTAGGATTCTCTAAGTATTTTCTTTGGTCAGAGAGTTAGGGCTTAGTATGGTCTGACCATTTTTCTCCATGATTTGTCCGGTTTTACAACTGGAGGTGCACAAATTAATGTGCTGCAAAGACAGAGAGGGTTACAGGGCAAGACTTCTTTAGTTTATTATTTATAGTTTGCACTGTGGGCCAGAAGAGAGAAGGAAAAAGAGAACTTGCATACTAAAATCAATACAAATAATAATAGCCTCTTACAAGAGAAGCCTCAGGGGCTGAATATCTCTGGGTTCCTTTTTTGACATAAATTATCTCAATGGATTATTGTTTCAATGTTTTGTGCTGTCAGTCACAGTCAGCTACCAGCTCACTTTTTGTCCCATGGAAATCTTCTTACTTCTCTGCACCAAAATAAAACAATATTACATAGCAGTGGGTAGGTCGTGATGGCTTTTCCTGAATGTCTTCAGCAGAACAGTATTACAACAGAATCAGCAATCCCTGCTGTTCATAGGCTTTGTCAGACACACCCATGTCAGTCAATGCCAAAGTAGCCACATGTGCCCCTATGTTACACGGGAACTTTCTCAACCCAGAGAAACTTGGGGCTGTGGCTCACCTATTTGTTTATTTTCACTTATTTTTAGACATTAAACCCACCGAAAACAAACAAGAACACTCATATTTGGTAACATTACTGCTAGTTTCATAGGAAAGTGTGATAGGATTCTGAATATCTTGATATTGGGTAAACCAAAGACATCTAGATATTTCTGTATTTTTAATGCATGCATATAAAATCAGTAGTTAGTGACTATATTTTTTCACAGTTTTTTAGTTTGTTTTTTTTCTGAGCAACCCACTTCTCTTATACTGCTTACTATTGCACTACGTACAAAGAAATAACAATTTGTCTTTTGGAATCATCATCATAGTTTTTTTCTTATTAGTCATCTTTATCTACATGAATATTCAATGAAAATACAGTCAAATTATTTTTAAATGTTTATATTATTATAATTGTATAATCATATTCACAGGGTACAAAATCTTGCATAAAATAAATTACATCTCTGTTTTTAAAATACAGTGTCATAATCCTGTTTACTGAATTATTCAGTGTTTATAAAGAACATATTACAGACTGCATTTTTGCATTTTAGTTGTACTATTTTACTAAAACAGTAACATTATTTTGTAACCAGAGGCATACTTTGATTGAATTCCTTTTGATTTTTTTTTTTTGTTGCCTTTTATACTCAGATGATTTAGAAACATAGGAAGGAAATTAATTAAGATGTTTGCATTTTCTGGTTTTAGAAAGAAGTTGAGCAGTTGGCATTTTGATTCATTTTTGACAAGTAAAAATGTATTTTCTCCCCAGGGATCTTTTTGTGCTAACTATTCAACTTATTGCAGAAGTTGTGGGTCATATGTAACAGTGGCAGACTTACAAACCTCAAAAGAAAATGGACACCAAAAAATAGAGGTTTCAACTAAAAACAGAGATGTTGACAGCAAAAACATAACAGTTCTAGTGTCATCCACCTGTGCACACTCATACAGCATTACCTGTTTAAGACTATATTTGCTGGAGAAATTGAGGCATTTACAGCCAGAAGCCAGACAATGAAACTAAAAAGTAGAAGTAGACATATATCAGAGACTGAGTACTTTTACCTAGTTCCTCAACTTAACTTAGTAGAAGTCCTTAACTTCTACTACAATCAGTACTTTAAAAACAAAATAAAAAATCTTAAGACAACAGAGGCCCTTAATGTGTTTTCAAGCACAAAAGGTAGGGAAGTAAAAGTTGTAGTGTTTGAAGATTAGTATTTTCCTTTCTTCCTTAAAGGGATCCTCACAGCTCTAGAAAAAGAAAAGCAAAAAAATAACTTTTTATTGTTATGTGACAGACTGTGCTGATTAGCGTTTACCTTAAGTGTCTGCTTCAGCAGAAGTGCACATGACTTTTGAAATACATGATGCTTTTTTTGTCTATACTTATAATAATAATTAATTATGCAAAATCTATTTTCCCCGTGATATTTAATGCCTCTTCCATTCACTGATTTTTTTTTTTTCTTGTGCAGTCTATTCCATGCTACTTTTAGGAGTCAGATCAGATTTTCTATATTGTTTATACTAACTACAACTACCAATGCTGCCACAAGCCTTTTATCTGCAGCACAGTTTGTAGTTTATGGTTATGTATGATACCAAATTATTGACAGTCATGTATTTCCTTCCGCTGATAAGAAATCCAATTTGCCATGCTCTGTACAATACTATGTAAGTTGTATGTATAAATCAGTAAAAGGTAAGTGCTGGTTTTTGCTCACTTAATAATAATTTTAATAAAAGCAGGAAAAAATAGCATTAATTCTCACAGAGATGTTTTCAGCAAAGTCATAACTAATGAATGTTACTGTAACTTAACTGAAGTGCAAGCTAATTGCCTTTCTTTTCGTTTAATGTCTGTAGTTACATCTTTACCACAATAAGTAGAGATTATTTTTTTTCTAGCACTGTGTTTGTTTTCCCCCAGCCCCAGAAAATCACACCCTAGGTTCCATCAAAAGAAGAATGACCAGCCGACCTAGAGAGCTGATGTTGTCCCTCTACTTTGCTCTGACAGGACCCCACCTGGAATATTGTATTCATCTCTGGAGTCCTCAGAACAAGAGAGATGTGGAGCAGAAAAACAACAAAAGTGCATAAAAAACACCTAATGAGTGATGTGCAGATGTAGTCAAGATGTCAATTATCTGGCAGGAATTTTATCTGGAATTTGCTCCATGGAAAGATTCTTGTAAATTAGGGAATAATCTCAATAGTAGTCTGAACTTCTAAAACTGATTGCCTTGGAACTGTACATGTCCCAGTCTGCATATTTCAAACCTGGAATCTGAAAATAGTATCACAGTATCACAGTATCACCAGCGTTGGAAGAGACCTCAAAGATCATCAAGTCCAACCCATCACCACAGACCTCAAGACTAGACCAGTTTAGACCAGTTTATATTTGATATAGCTACAAAAGAAACAGTTTTAAAGAAGTATTGTATTTTATGAACTCTTAATATCAAAGAGCTCTTATATTTTCAATACAGCTATCCTCTCTGGTGGCTGGATAACGGAATGCCAACTTTGCACTTTCTCCCAACACTGTGTAAGGATGAAGAAACATCTGCTCAGAAGATGATTTCTTTGGAGGTCACTTGTGCAGACTCCTCTCTGTTTTTACAGATTTCGAGGCACCTGTGAAGGAAGATTTCCAGAGGAGGTGTAAGCTGCTGACACTGACCAGAGGTATCCATAAGGCACAGATCCTTCTTACATCTCTCTTCAATTGCTATAATACAAGTGAGAAACAACTACATTGGTCACAGCTGGCAAAAAAACTCCAATTGTAAGGATAGGATGGTAGACACCATATGAGGAGAGACAGCCTTCATCTGCTGCAAAGGCAACTCTAAGCACCTGTATCATGTGTAATTCTAGCTTTAATTTTGCTCATTTCATGTGATGAGTCTTCTCATAAAGAGAAATCTTCTCATAAAAAAAAAAAATCTTCTCATGAAATCTTCTCATAAAAGGCATATCACTTAGCTTTAGTTTGTCTTGTCTTACTAGATGTTTCAGCATGCTCTTCTCTTGATAAAATCTGTTTCAAGGAGAAAGTATTTAATCTTTGCTTTAAGCATTTAAAACAATACAGAAAAATTAAAACGCAAATAAAAGACAGCAGCTACCTGTTCAGGATAACAACATATCAAATTTTAGAAGGAAAAAGAAAAACAAGGGGGGAAAATGAAAAAAAAAAAAAAAAAGGGAAAAAAAAACAGAAAAAAATTTAAAAATTAAAAACCCAACTAGCCAAATGACAAACAATCACATTTCCTTGTAGAGCGCACTAGTGAGTATAACATAAAAAACTTAGACAAATCAAATGCAGGCTAAAAATGTCTTTTTTCAAATGTAACATTAATCAGTATTTTATGATCAGAATGTCCAATACTTATTAAATGTTTCAAGTACTCCTGCCGTAAGAGGTCATCTTGCTTTCAGCTGGATAATCAAGCAGAAACCATCTTTAAAATTTCTTTTGTCCTGATAGCATGCAAGAATAATAATACAGAAATTTTATTTTCTCACTGAAAGAGGTTGCCCAGGGAGGTCGTGTATGCTCCCTCCCTGGAGGTGTTCAAGGCCAGATTGGATGAGGCCTTGAGTGACCTGTACTAGTGGGAGGTGTCCCTGCCTACGACAGGGGGTTGGAACTAGATGATCCTTGAGGTCCCTTCCAACCTTACCATTCTATGATTCTATGAAATTTATTTCTTTTCTTGAAACATTCTATCCTTCCTTTTTTCTTTTTGTTTTCTTACATTCCATAAGCATCAATTTACGTTTCCTACAATCAGTTTCTAGTTTGCAGAACAAAGGCTATTGCAAACACCTGACACTTCTACGTATTGTCCCATTTCTCCCTATTACTTAGATAAGCAAAACAAAGACAAATTTTTCCCATCTCAAGATGGCTTGAGATATTTGGAAATTAGCTTTTGATAATTTATTAACAACATTCTGTAAACATTCTAGAAATTACAAATGCGATCAATAAATCTTTACAGCTATTTCAAGAGAAAATGTGACCTTTCTTTTAAGAAAACTTTAGGAGAAAAGTCGTAGCCTCTATTGACAAATGTAGCACAAGACCCAAGGAGGACAAAGTGATTTAGTTTGGAGCACTGATAAAGGATGGTTTTCTACAGTATTTTTACTTAAAAGTTACTGCATTAAAAGTTTATGGCAACTAAGATTGCTTAGTATATGAGGATACTGTACATCCTTAATACATTCATAGAGGCTACTTGAAGGGCACTCACTGCATGCACCTGTATACATAATACAGCTTTTGATTGTTGACAGAGTCTAGAGCCCTGCGAGTATTTTTGCAATACAATTACTTTTTTAGAACCAATAAATTACTCATCGGAACTATCCAAGTATAAACATGATGACTTTTTGTCAGGCTTGACTATGATACTATTATGATGAATTATGGATTTTAGAGGTTATGTGCTTTTGATGTGGTGCAATAAATCGTGATCATTTATGATTGGTTCTGATCTCTGTATCAGTTTTTCATCTAGCCTGCCCTGCATTTCTAAGGTTCCTCAGAGTTATACTTTTAAAGACATCAGACAATATCAAGATAGCATTGGACAGTTTAAAATTCTTTGAAAAACCTAGGTAAGACAAATGAAATGTAAACATTTTCAGATCTCATTTGTATTCCATATACAATTATAAAATCAATGCAAACAAACAATGAATGCAAAATTCACCAGTTTTTTTTTTAAAGGACAGGATACAGTAAGACTGAAAATAGATAGATAGATAGATAGATAGATAGATAGATAGATAGATAGATAGATAGATAGATAGATAGATAGATAGATAGATAGGTAAAAATTGTCACATTTAATTCAGTTACATGACGTAGCTATTGGCAAGACATCTTTAGGCCATATGTGAACGTACCCATACTTCATAGCACAAATATACTCCAGAGGAAAAAAATATAACAACAAGAAATCTTCTCTTAATCTCACCTTCTTTACATTCAGTCTGTCATCTTTTCCTGTATGCTCTGTATTATCCAGAAATGGCATCACTGGATTAGAATTAAACCAGTCCCCATAAGAATCAAGATTTTACCCTAATTCTCTTTTATCCTGATTAATTATTCTCCTGTTCTGTTACATAACTCTGAATTCTTATTTTCTTTTTCTCCTGATCTTTCATATTGCTTCTTTTCAGCAGCATGTATCTTTCTTTGTATGCATTTCTTCTTCCTTATTTGTCTAGCTTCTCCTGTACTATATTGCATTTTGTTGCACATTACTATTTGGGACTAGGCCCTTCCCTGTCAGTAACAGTGAAGCAAGATTTAAGGGATTACAACTGTTAACTACATTTGAAGAAATGTTTTATTTTTTAAAAAGATTACTGTAACAGTTAAATATTCCTCATAAAATCTGTTGAGTATTTTTTTTCTTTTTTTTTTTTTTTTTAAGAAACAAGGTAAAAGAATTGTAGCTCTCCCACACCCTGGATTGAGAAAATTCATGTATGCATGCGAAGTTACATAGGGCTCACTAGGACTGACTTTTTTTCCTTAGGAAGCATTAGTGTAGAAATAAAAGAAAATAGCTATCTTCTTTTCTGTAATCTCAAAATTTGCAAGAAAATTCAACTTTTTAAAGTAATTTTGATGCCTTTCTTTTTCAGAGAGTACTGGGTGACTCTGTCACCACGACGGTCTTGTTGCATGCACCTGTGTTCATCACAGATAAATGCACTGAATGCAGATTATCAGTTTCTCAATCACAGTTTATCCCTGTTTTACTTCCACTATATATTGGCATAAGCTATCCAAGGAAACACACTACTTACAAGTTCTGCAAAACAGAATTCATTAAGGAACTAAAATGGTGGGCCTTTTCTAGGCTTTCTTTATCCCTAACATAGTGAAGAAGCCTCTTTCTCATTTCCTTTATATGATTGCCCTAATAACCATAGATTTACAGGACTACTCTTTAAAACAAGGAGAAGAACAGCACTGGTACTGCTACATACTGTTCTCAGACATGTGTTAGACACAGCATAAGGAGAATAAACATTTGTAGAGCTCACACACATTTTAGCTGCGATGTAGCAACTTAAAAGACTTTTCTACCTGGAGCCTATTTCCTGGCAGGATCAAGCATAGGGAAAGCATCAGCACAATTAAGCATTCTAACTTGTTCCACTACTAAATGCCACTGAGAAAACAAAACAAACTGAAAGGAAAACTCATCCAAGCACACCCCAGTCTCAGCAGAAAGCCAGTCAATATGACCATTGCCTCCAACCTGCAACTAATGCCTGACTGCACTGTTTATTAAGCTAAACCATCTGGCTGCAGAGAATAATCTCTCCTGAGAGATAGCTGGATCTGTGAGCTTTTGCTTCCTGGTGAGCCTGGTGTTTGCTCCATCTCAGCATGAGCCTCACAGGAAACCCAGCTGCTGTGTGTCAGGCATAGGCTAAGAAGTGAAGTCAAACACTCAGTGGGAGTGAACAAGTCTACTGTAATTATTTGTGATCTATTCAACCTCGCACCTGTGTAGGTTTGTTAACAGTTCAAGACCTTCAGGTTCAAGTCTGAGGAATGTAATATTTCTTTTAAAGTGCCTGAACCGTTACTGAGCAGTTTGGTTGTGGTTTAGATTATTCTACGGTATTTTCTCACACGAAGTCTGCAAATACTATTTTAATAGCTTGAATGGAACTTAACAGGACCGTTCTTTAACTGATAGCTCTTTTGCCCTGTTTCCTTAATATGACTTAACTCTGTCTATTTATTTTAGCAGTCTCTAGGATTTAACTCTGCATTGTCAGGCAGTATATCAACTAGATGATTAGATATGGATGTGATACTTGTGAAGCATAATAAGCACTTTTTTTTTTTCTCTTCATGATACTGTCAGATATTGCAATTTCTCATAGTAAACTGGTTCACAAAGAATTTACTTCACAAAAAATCTGAAGCTAGAAATGTACCTGAACTCCAAAATTGATTTTAAAAATCCTGTAAAATGTTTACACTGCACTGTCTATCCATCTACAATAAAAACTGCAACAATTTCCCCAAAGCAGCACTCAAATATGTGATTTACTTTGGTGCATGATTTTATTAGATTAAATATTTAGACCTGATAATAAGATACTGTCAATAGTGCCTTAGAAAGCTGAGATTTTATATGACGGTTTGTATTACCAGGACCTGTGATTCCCAACCTGAACCATCCTGATGTGTATGGCCAAATACACAGCATCTGTACCTCTAATGGCCTCCAACAAACATTACCATCAAAAATTGCTTGCAGCTTACATCTGAGATCCAATGTGATTTAAGAAAAAAGCTGAAAGAGATTCTGTTGGCACTTGCAAAATATAACACATCTAGATCATGATGTTCCCTTTGGAAGAAAACATGTAGGTTATTTCACAGGTTTCAGCAGCTATTGTAATAGATCAAATTAGAGTTTGGAACTAGAAGAGCTTATGGCCATGGGCATCCTCACTTCACACAGAGCTAAAAGATGTTTACTACTTCAAAAATAAATACAGATAATTAGATTTTTATAATACACAACTTTTGTATGCCGCTCTGAATTTTGTTCTTGTTTGCTAGCAGGTAGCCTAAGGAATGTCAGTGTGCCAAATCTACTTCATCACCAGCTGTTGGATGTTTTTACCAGCTTTTCTTTTTCTGACTGGAAATTATAAAAAAAAAATCCCAGCATATTAAGCCATATGATGATTACTTGATGATTACATAGTTATAGCGCACATGGAAACAAATTAAATAATCCATGACTTAATCAATTATGGGGTCAATACATCTCATGGCTTGTAGGGGCCCTCTGTGACTCTATAGACTAACATTAAGCATCTGAGACAAGCTTTTACCTCCTTTATGTACCTGCAAATCTACATGCATGAAATGTCGTTTCCCCTCCCCTTAAAAAACAGCTGACCTTGCTTTTTGAAAAACATCAAAACCTGAAAGCACACCTAAGCAGAGAAACATACAAATGAGTCAAAACAGCAGCAGTTTTGCCTTCTAAGGATCTATTAGATGTCAATTTAAGTCTGTAATGTATGGTCATATCTTCAATGGGCCTTGCTGCTTTCAGGTATGTGTATACGTTCCTAATCACACCCGATGTGGAAACTAATTTTTTTTCAGACTACTGCCTGAAGATAATCCCATTTTGTGTGTGGTAAGAAGATTATATCAAACACATCCTGGAAATCATAGGGTGGAATGTAAGCAATGTGATACAGATAAAATCTACTATTTCATATTTCTTTTATAGACATAAGAAAAGCGTGAGTGATGCAATTTTTACATATACATATGCAGATGCATAAAAGGTTAATAACTAAACAAGTTCCAAACAATAAAGAACTGTAGATGTAATAGACAAACGTGATTGAAACTCCATAAAGTGCTCAAAAGTAGTCCGAAAATTCAAATAGATTGCAAAATACATTAATCTCAGTTGTCAAAAATCACAGCCATGAGTTCTCTGGCAAAGTCTTTCCAACTCACTAGTCAACACCTGTCACTATACAGACAAACAGATTCTTGATGCTAAATTCAGCAGTGCTGAAGCTAAGAATAGAGAGACTACGTTCTTTTCAAACCATCAGCGCTGAGAGGCTCTTGCTCAGTTTGTACTTATCACCTCTTTTAATGGCTTTCGTGGAAATTAGTCCAAAGTAGGGCAAGTAAACAGTCAGTAAAAAATTCAGAATAATTAACATCTCTCAATATTGAATGTTAATGATACATTATAAACAAGAGGACATGCTTTTCATCCATGAGTCCTTCAGGGACTTGAGAAATAGAAAATGCCTTGAAAATGAGCAGAGATCAATGAGAGGTGCAAGCAGAGGTTGCAATATGAAAGAATTACTGAATTAGAAAGTCAGGGACAGGTTGCATCATGCCAGCAGCACAGGAAATGAAGTTACAGTAATTCTGCCTATTTTAGTTTACCAATACCATCTTCTGTCAGAACAGGATTCCACTTTCAAGCTATTCTTCAGAAAATATTTCAAGACTTTTACCAGTGAAGGCCCAGATCCTAAAGACATTGGAGACTGAATTCTCAGGGGTCAAGTTATTTGTCTATCTAGGAATTTCCTACCTTTAACATTCTTCAGCCTGAAGAACAGAAAGCTTCAGGGGGCAACCTGTCGGAAGCTGTCTTGCAATGCCTGAAGGGAACTTACAAGAAGGCTGTAAAGGGACTTTTCATTAGGGTGTCTAGAGACAGGACAAGGGGAAATGGTTTTAAGCTGAGGGACAGTAGGTTCAAACTAGATCTTAGGAAGTAGTTCTTCAGCACAAGGGTGCTGATACGCTGAGGTAGATTGTTCCCTCCCTGGGAATGTCCAAGGCCAGGTTGGATGAGGCCTTCAGCAATCAAATCTAGTTGAGAGGCTTCCCTGCCCATAGCAGGGAGGTTGGAGTAGATTCTCTCTAACGTCCCTTTCAAACTAAGCCATTTTTGCAATTCTACGATGAAAATTATGGCCATTTTTCTTCAGTAAATATACATATTTATTTATCTGTGTTTGTTTGTTTGATTTTAATCTCATGGAATAAACAAGTAAATAAGATAGTACACTAACCATTAGGCATTTGACACTTTCTTTTTTTCAAACTTGACTTTTACATCCATATCACAAATCCACCATGTGCTGCTAACCATATATTTTAGCTGACAGCTGTTATATTTAGTAAAACTTGGTTGTGATTCATTATTCATGTTCTCAAACACCCTCAGAGATAAATTCCAATAAAGCTCAAAGATTCATCTGAATGGCTGCCGAAATGACATTTGATAGTATAAGAGTGTGCTGAACATGTCTAGATAAATCTGAGGTTATGTTATTATAATGCTCTTACAAAACTTGTACGATATTTAATACTAGAAAGATGTATGTTATGCAAGACTGTCATCAAACATAATTATCTCCAGTGGAAAAGTTAAAGGCCACAGTATGACACAGCAAACTGATTTGCTGCCATATCTGACTAAAAATTATTACCCATAGGGGGCTTGCAAGATGTTCTAGAGCCCAAAGTCATAGGGAGATGCCTTACCAATCAGAATTAGTATGTGACAGGGAGAGAAGGATCTCATAGGAAACAAAACAAGCAGTTTATATTCAGTGTTTACAGTGTGAAGTGGTGTGGATAAATTAATGCAATTTGTTTCCTTGGTTTATTCTTTTTCAAGGCTTTTCTCTCTATGAAAAGCTTGTCTCCAACCAGTAACTTTTATGGGTAGGATCTGTAAGAATATCATAAATGCACAGAGTAGCATCTAATCTTTCTGTCAATGGCAGCCTCTTGAGGAGTATCATTCTGTTCACGTTTCCATGTTTATCATACTTAAAGGGCAGGGAGTTAGTATCTCTTTAAAGGACTGAAGATTTTTTTTTCAACATTCATAGGCCTCAGGTTTATAGAATATTCAGTGATTTCTTCAAGGCCCAGAATGATGCCTGCATGTGATTTTCCAAACATGTGTGTCTGACCCTCTTTATACATATAAAGGCCTTATTTTCTGTCACCATAAATATGTATAAGCATATGACTCAGTTGAATCTTTGAACAAATGTTCTCATTATTACTTCCTGCATCTGTGGATGAATCATGGCCCTTGCCATTCCTTTCCATTGGACAATGAAGATGGGAATAGCTTTTAGTGTGGTTAATGGTCCGAGAATGTGAAAACAAGACAGAACTTCTGCAGAATCACGGATTTGAAATTTGCTGAGTTGTCACCTTGAATATGGCAAAGGAACATGAGCAATGAATACGATGCAGTGTGGGGGCTGTGGTGTAAGAAATCACAGTATGCATTTAATGTACATTTATTTCTGCAGTGAAATTTAATACTATCACAAAACATTCTCATTTAAATAAAATAATAATTTCATAGAATGGTAAGGTTGGAAGGGACCTCAAGGATCATCTAGTTCCAACCCCCTGCCATAGGCAGGGACACCTCCCACTAATATAGGTTACTCAAGCCCTTGTCCAACCTGGCCTTGAACACCTCCAGGGAGGGAGCAGCCACAGCCTCCCTGGGCAACCTGTTCCAGTGTCTCACCACACTCACTGTACAGAACTTCTTCCTAACATCTAGTCTAAATCTTCCCTCTGCCAGTTTAAACCCATTGCCCTTTGTCTTGCCATTACAAGACCTTGTAAATAGTCCTTCCCCAGCCTTCCTGTAGGTCGCCTTCAGATATTGGAAGGCTAGATAATACATAATTAGAATGAGAACACATAATGATGTTACGTTGTTTAATATTTGTCCTTTTAATGCTACTGGCACAATAAAACTTTACGAATCAAAAAGATGAATTGCTCTCTAGCTAGAAATTTCGGTAACTTCATATTTAAATCCTTTGTATTTCAGAAATTATTCTGGAACTATTCTAATTTGAAAGTTTAATTATGTTCCAGTGGGTTCTTTGGGGACCAGAGAACGCATACACACATAGGTACCCCCCTCTGGGTACAGTTTCAACACTTTATTATATCTCAGATACCAAAGCCATAGAGAGAAAGATATATAACAAAGAATGCTGAGTAACTCTACTGATCAAAGAGCAGGTTATACTCACCCTATCCAACGGACCAGTGAAACTCCTGAGATGGCAGAGCTGGTAGGCACTCAACAGTTCTTAAGGCAGGTGTCCGCACCACGAACCGCATTGTCATGGTGGTAAGACTGATGCCGCTCCAACCCAGCTACATACGCTCTCGGTGTATATGGGTTCAGAATTCTGTGACGTATGGCCAGGATGTCCCAAGGCCAAATGAAGGAGAGCGGAGCGCCTACTTTACTTTGGAATCTGTTACATGCCATCTTTCCCTACTTCTGATCAAACACATACCAACTCTTCCCTCTTACATATGAGCAGACTGGGTTTGGGGCATATTTAAGTAGACTCAAGTCCTCCTGATTTGATCTGCTCTAGCAGAACTTTTTTTAGCACTTTATGGAGAACTGCATTCATCTTCTGTTAGAAATCTATTCCATGTAATTTCTTTACTGCTATTCACTCCTTGTTTCCTCTTAAATACCTCTGTATCTTCCACCTTTGGCACAAGAAAGGTATTTTATCTCAGTTTAAAATGCATCTGTTGCCTGATAATTTCCATTCCCAGAAAGCACAATGGATATTGTATCAACATTGTATTGGGTGTATATTTGGGTGGATATTGTATCAGTATTGTATTGGGTGCATATTTGTATCAAGTCAAGAGCAGTTCTACACTGCTTCAGATCCCACTTTTCAGAACTAAAAAGGAGATACAAAGAAATCTATGGTTCATGTGCGTTCATGAATGAACCACCTTTGAATTACTTTGGAAATCATCCTGCTTAAAATCAATGGAAAGTTTAGTGTACAGAGCAATGATGCTAAACCCAGCTCTCCAAAATCAGTATATCACCAATATTCAGTGCTAGGTTATACATTCCAGAGGACAGAAAATGTTTCAAGTGGCACAAGGTCTGCTGAGTAACAGTGAAGCTGTAGGTGGAAAATAGTAACTGGGTATCTTGGGACAATCCCTCCCATGCCTATTGTTAAAAGAGGGAAGGTGCAATAGCCATTAATCTGTACTGTAGTCAGACACTACCTTTTCTAGTGCCAGAAAGGTGTGCTTTTTTCACCAGTAATCTCTAGTGCTACTAGCAACCATTTCTTGTGTATCTTCATCTGAATTAATTAGAAATGTAACTTAATTGCACTAATAATAAAAATCAATACCAAATCATGTGCTAGTCATAATTACTTCTAAAGAAGTTTAATTTTGATTCCAAATTCACTAAGATGACATAGATAGGCACTTTGAGTAAAGCACTTTTGACTTTGAGCAAGGCTGCCCCTTTTGCCAACAGTTTATTTCAGAAATTACTAGTTTTGTTGTATAGAACATGTTCTTGTTCAACGAGACATTGTCAGCTCAGAGACTCAGGTAGAAATTTACAGAAAAATCACTCGAGATTTTGCCAGAAAAATGTGCATTTGAGAGAGGAGAATGGAAAAAAAGAAAAAAAAAAAAAAGTCTAGATTCTACTTGGTCACACTCCATCCAGGTTTAAATAGCAGCCCTACCATAAGGACAATGATTAAAGGTACAAAATTGAAAACATTGTTGATAGTATGTTAAGTTAATGTTATATTATGTTATGCAATGTTATGTTATGTGCTCTCCATGTCCCACAGAGTAGGTTTTAGGTTTTTTAACTTGGCAAAAAGCATAATCTTTAGACTAATGAAACCACCAACAGGTAAATCTGGTTTTGTTGTCATTGGTAATCATTTAGTAAAAGAGTCTGTTCACGGAAGGAGCTGAAGCAGTTAAAAACCTATTTCAAAGAGATCTAATAGCTGGAGAAACCATTTCATAGTCATAAATTCTCAAGAAGTTGAAGCATAATTCTGACACACTGAACATATTTAATAAGTTTTGGAACTGGATAAGCAAATGTATAAATCACATCTATTTAGAAATTTAATTGTCTGAAAAACTTACGGGAGCTATCTAATGAGCGTTGGAGCATTGCATCGGTTTTGGTTTAATTCAAGTAAGTAAAAGTAGTTATCTGTAAGTATGGTAAATATTATTACCGCTTTCTCTGGAGACAGATTGCAAGTCAATTCTGTATTGATGTATTCAAACGATGGCTAGTAGCTACCATCTCTTCCTAATGCAATATAATTATCTTGTTCTGATGAGAATAATGAATCTTTCATTCTTAACATGAAACTCAGTCTAAGCATGAGATTACAAACCTAGTTGCAGCTGACTGCATCGTGTAGATGATGTTTAAGTAATTACAAAGTCTTGCATAGATGCACAGACAGAAAAGTTTAAACTTAGGCAGAAGCCTTCAGCCTTCAGGTAGCAGATTTTGGGAAGGGTCTTTTTCTGTTCCTGAGAAGTTCTTGAGATAAAAACCAATTTTCTAAAAGTCAGACAGAAAAGACCAAGAAATATTCCATCAAGAATAATAAAATTAAAAGACAGTTCCAAATGGGATAAAATTTGACCCTTTCCCATAAACACTGTTACACAAATTCACAAAATGATGGGGCTGGAAAGGACCTCTGGAGATCATCTAGTCCAATTCTCCTACCAGAACATGTTTGCCTGGAGCAGGTTCTACAGGACAGAGTCTAAGTGGGCATTGAATAACTCCAGAGATAGAGACTTCCTCGCTTCCTCAGGCAGCCCATTCCAGTGCTGCACCACCCTCAACAGAAAGAAGTTCCTCCTTACAGAGTTTCTGAGAGTTCCTTAACTTAGTATTGTCTCATCTGCCATGAATTGTAAGAGATACTCTCACTCACTTTACTTTGTGAACGTAGTTACATTCTTCATATACTTAATTTCTTACCATCCTAGAGCACTTATTGCAGTATGAACTCATCTTTCTGGAGCATCAGTGGTCACAATTCATACAGAATTTGATATTGTAATTATCAGAAATAGATAGGCCTTCTGAGTTAAGCTTTTAATGTAGATATGCGAATGTATTAATTATTCTGAAAAAACTATGATCTGAAGCACCAGCTTTACAGACAATGGATTGCATTAGCAGTTTTTCTCTCTTCAGCTATAGACAGAACATGGAAACACTGTGACTAAGATCTAAGTAATTAGTGAGAGACAAGTTAGATGGTAGAATGTTATCAAAGAAAGATTATGGCTGTAATAAAATCACTTTCCATAGGTTTAATAGCGCATAAATGCATCACATGATGGTAAGAATGGTGGGGGCATTGGCACAGGATGACACAAAATCCGTCAATAGCTCTAATGAGCTCAGCACAGGTGCTGTTAAGTTGCATATTGTTAAATTTAAAAAAAAAAAAAAAAAGGATAGTTAAAACTATTTAACTTTTTGACATTCAAGCTGTTAAAGATGATTAAACGTAATGTAGCAGTAGCTATAGGGCATGTAAAGATGACAAAAAGATGAAAGATACATGGTGTGATAACCCAACAGTGCATCAGCAGTAATGGTAGAACAGTAATAGTCTACATGTTCTTCATACAGCTCCCTTGCTGCTCAAAATCCTTTCTGTCAGGGACTAGATTAATGAAACTAAGAAGAACTTTATAAAGGTAGCACTTTGCTGCTAAAAACTGTTAACTACCTCATCTTTCCTTGACACTAATGCTCCCTTTTAATACTGTAAATTCTTTCCTAGAAGCATTCTTCATTTTCTGTGTGCCCAGAGACCTTGATTGTTACAAATTACTTGTGCTGTACACCTGGTAACTTTGTTTAATCCTAGGTACTTATTCATCTGTCAGTTTAGATGGTAACCCACCACACACAAAACACCACAAAACCAAACCAAAAGAAAACCATGCATAGGAAAAGACAAACACATCTGGCTTCTAACAGCTTTTCCTTTTTCAAGTAGAAAGTTGCAGCCTGTTTCTGTGAAGTAGTTTGAATTTTCTGAGTATCTCTTTTTCCCTTAGTATTTATATTTAAATGAAAACAGTATTTTCCTTTTGGATTGCTTGACAATAGTCCATTCCCCCACTGCCTCATATTTATTCAAAAACTTTGTTGGAAGATAATTTGTTCACAGAAGTTTAGTTAATGGTGTACATGAATTTCAAGATTTCTCAAAAAATTATCAGCTCTTCTTTAAATATTATGAATTCCAATGTGCCATTGTAGTACCAAATAAATAGTTCATGGATCTGTAATAAGTCGTGTAGTATTTCCTCAACATCTGTGTACTTTCACGGACTGACAAGTGATCTTTTCAAGAACAGTGTAATTACTAATTAGTATAAAGATACTCAAGAAGCCAAGGTTTGCAGTACCGGCCATAAGTTCTTGTAACACTAAATCTCACTGAATGCAGAAGACCAGCATTGTCTGCCATGAAGAACCTGAATGTCAGACTTGTTTTCACTTAATTTGCTCCTGGAGTCTCTATTGTATGTTAGAAGCTTCTTCAACTCATATGCCCTGTCTAACCTTTTCTAACCCAGTATTTGACTTGTCTGTAAGTGTCCATACTTATTTTCTCAGGGAAGTAAGTCTGTTGGTTCCGTTTGGACTGAGCTGTATTCTAAATTGCTGCCAGCTTCAGCAAGATGTACACAAAGCATTGTGACTTAGAGAGGTGAACTACTGAAATCCTGAAGGGACTGCAGTCTTCCACTGACTTGCCTGTGAGTTCTTGTCACATCTGTTTTCCTCCATAAATTATTTTTTCATCATCTAATAATCAGCTATCCATGGAATTGTTTTATTTTATCCAGTAAGTCTAAGCACTGCACTACGTCAGTGCTACTGGAGCAAGACAGACTGTCTGTAGTTATCAGTCTACACAGTTTAGCATGGTAAACATAAATTATTGAATATTTCGTTCACTTTTCAGACATATTAAATTTTTTAGGTTCACAAGTACATAGAAAGTATATTCCCAAAAGATGTTCTCAGAATCTTTTCTTAAAGGCAAGGGCCACTAAGGCAAATTCTTCATTGCAGTGAATAACAGAAGATCTTCTTCCACTGAAACGGTTTGAGACACCAAGAGAAAGTGTCCAATAGTGATGTAAAGGGTAACTTACCTGAAAATGACAGAACTTCATTTAAAACCAGTGTGTAAAAATAGCAAATGCATTTTACATTCCAAACCTAACTACATATAACCATACAATTTCAAACATTAAAATGTACTTTCAGACTTTAAAATGGTTACTGATGTTTGATTTTAATGAGAAATTATATTTTCAGAAAAAGTTTAAATGTTCATTGTACATATTTGATTAGGTGACTTTTACAACTCCAGGATGAATATGAAAGGTATTTCTTACTCTTTCCAGAGAAGGAACAATTACACAATAACATCATCTTTTAGCATTTGAAACTCAGGAAATTTAGGTGTTTGTTCCAAATTTTGTAAATTGTGAGCTCTTTCACATATGAGAAGGCTAATAACAAACAGGCTAATACAAAATGGATTATGGTATTAGGGAGGGAAACAGTGTAAGTACTTTGGAAAAAGCTTGGGTTTCATTTTGTATTAGAATAAGAGAAAACAAACAAACAAATTGTGGTGCAGTTTACCAACTGTTTCTCCCTGTGCTGGTTTGAGGCTAATTGGAATATTTTAATAGAGAAAATTACACTATAGGTTGTGAAAGGAAAACATCATGATGTCTACTTCACTCATAGGCTTGCTGGAGAATTGTTTGGGAACAGTAACCAAAACAATAGATA